>PVJA010004358.1:21983-86839 GCA_004027025.1 Myocastor coypus
GTGATCTATCACTGATGTACAGGTCACCTTTTTAAAAGCCTTTAAAAATTGTTTGCTTCCGGGGATATAGCTGAGTGGCACAGCACCTGCCTGGGAAGCCTGAGGTCCTGAGTTCAATTCCCAGGTAAAAAAAAAAAAAAAGAAAGAAAGTGTTTCCTAAGTACTGTTCTTGTTTCTTTCAGACAAGGTCTTGCTGAATCGCCCAGGCTGGGATCCTTGGATCCTCCTGCCTCATCCTCGCAGAGCGTAGGGATTATTAGTATGGACCACAAAACTTCACATTGTCTACCTTGAATGCATATATGCATATAGTTTTTATCAGTTATACCTCCCTAAACCTGAGAGTGGCATCAAAAAAAAAAAAAAAAAAAAAAAAAAAAAAGAAAGGAAGTTGGAGAGGTAAAGAGCAGACTGCCCTGGCTGTGGCTGCCAGAGCTCTGGCTGGCTGCTTGTGTCCCTGGAGCTCACCTTTTGTGCTGAAGGTGGAGCCTCTGGGAAAAGAAGCAGGAAGATGGGCAGGGTGTCAGTGTATTGAGGGAAACTAAGGTTGGACCATCTGGGCCCCTGCCAGATCACCATGTGGAGCCCCAGCAAGCTGTCGCCTCTGAGGAAGGCTTGGGAAGACACCTAAAGGACTGACCATGCTGAGAGCATGCCCGTCAGCATCCTTGTGTTTTCTGGCCCCGTTTCTCCCCTCCTCTGTCTGCACTCAACCTTTCTGGGGTTCAAGCGTGTACTGCTGTGTTCACAGAATTCTTTTGGACTTGGTGGTCCTGCTCTTTCTTGCTCTGTTGAAAAAGCTGAGGCCCTAGCCAGTCAGGGACAGATAGAAGGCAAGAACTTCCTTGGCACCCTTGGGATCCTCCTTTGCCAGTAGGTGGGGGTAGGGAGAGGGGGCCAGCACCACAGCCTGAGTCAGGCAGGCTTCCAGGATCATCAGGCAGGGATAGAGGAGCCGGGGTGGGTGGAGCAGGAGCACCCAGGGTCTGCGCCCAGCCAGTGGAGGAGGGTGGGCCTGGACCTGACCAGCCCGTCCAGCCCCCACCTGCTGCCTTCTCCTTCCCCTGTTCCATCTTCCCTGGCTTCCTGGGTGAGGCACAGGCAGCTGTGCATTCTCTGGCAGAGGAAATTAACACACTTAATTAAAGTGTCCAATGAAGAGCTTCTCATATTGCTTAATTACTGTCTGAGTCTTCAGGGAGATGGTTTGAAATGGGATTTTCCACCTGTTTCCTCATTTAGCCTATGGTGAGCCAGCCGGGCCCTTGGGGCTCAGGTAGGAGCCGCAGTCACCTTTCTGAGCACAAGGTGGCAGGCAGCCTGAGGAGTGGAGGGGCGTGTCTGCCCTTCAGGAAGGATGGGGCTGGTTTTTTTGTTCTGTGAGTGAAGCGTAAAAGGGAGCAAATCTAGGACTGGCATAGCTGGTGCCTCTGCCCGTTCGTCTTATCATCATGGGTCCTGTGGTCAGCCCCGGGGTGGAGGCCTTGCAGGCAGAGGTCGCAGAGCAATGGTGGAAATTCTCCTGTGGTTCCTGCAGCGCAGTGACACCCGGCCAGGGCGGCTTGACCTCCTCCCCAGCTGTGGGGCCAGGGCTGAGCCCCCCGCCGGCCTTCCCAGCATCCACACAGCATTTCTTCCCTGGTCTAGAAACTGGGCGGATGGGATGGCTGAACCTTCTGGCCCGTCCTGGGATTAGGCTGCTGGCCAGAGCTCCAGGGAAGCAGATTTGCTTTTTCTTCCCCAAGGTCCTCCTCTTGACAGCTGCTGACCTTCCCTGCTGGGGGCCGAGGGCTGAGGACGCAGAGCCTTTCTTTAACATCAGCCCACCAAGGCAGCCTGGCTTCGACATGGCAGTGAGTTAGGCCAGATTTGACTTGCCGGCCCCTGCTTCCACTCAAGGCCCTGGCTCTGTAGACCCTCAAGAGGAGCCGTAGAATCCCACTGTTTGTATCGGAGAACAGCAGAGCTGATGCTGAGGCCAAGGGCAGACTGCAGCTGTCTCTGGGTTGGCTTGCCAAGGGGCCACCCAGTGGGTGGCTCACTCCTGCTAGTCATGGCAGACATTCAGATCTCCAGCTAATTGTTCTGTGCTCTGCCTCACCCTGTGGCCCTAACAACTGTCCCTATATCCATAGCCACTGTGGAGAGGATGGGGAGATGTGTCCTTCATGAAAAGAGTCAGTGTCAAGGGCCAACCAGATAGCTTAGCAGATTAAATCGCCTGGCTAGACAGATGGTTCAGTCCCTAGGGTGCTGTGCTGGCCCTGGCTCTGGGGCACACGGAGACAGTGCCTGAGACAGGGCATGGTGGCATGCGCCTGTAATGCCTCACTTGGGAAAACGGGAAGATCACTATGAGTCCAATCTGTGTAGTGAGACTGTGGAGACCCCGTACTAAATACGTGAAAAGAGAAAAGGAAAGAGGCAGTGTCAGACCAGGAACCAGAGGACTTGCCACCTACTCAGTCCTTACTGTGACACAAGCTATGCCCAGGGCACTGACCCCAAGCGCTTGGCAGATGTGACTTAATGGGGCAGGCACGGAGGTGTTGGTGCACAACGGTGTTCCAAGGACACCTAACCTTCCATCACTTTGGCTCTACCTGTTCCCTTCCTGGGCGACTATTCCCTCCGACCCTGTCTCTACCGATCACTCAGTCCTGGTGCCACCTTCTCTAGAAGGCACAGTAGGACCTGGCCTTTTCAGTGACCCATTCCTTGTTGCCTGGCACTTCATCTGATTCTAGCTCCACACTGGCCAAGCCCTGCTGAAAGGCAGACGGGCACCTGCTTCCTCACCGTGAAATCTGTGCCTGGTACAGGCTAGCACAGGGTACGCCCTCAGTGGGTGTTGGCTGAGTGGGTGGAGAAGTCTCACTGTCTTCTGCAGCTAATCAGAAGCCAGAAGAATGCACAAAAATCTGTTTACCTAGGACCTGCCACCGAGATGGTGCCAGGCTCACAGGAGGCTGAGGGTGACTGGGCTTCCGGGTAAGAGTCAGGCGGCCCTGGTACTGACTGGGAGGGGCCAGCACTCAGTCCATCCTGCACTGGCGTGATTGTGAGGCGTGGGGGGCCGCCGGTGCCTCCCCTCTTCTAGACAGCACAGGAGTCTGCAGGACCCTTGCGGTAGCAACTTGGGAAAGGAATCAAATAATTGGTTCATAGAGGATCAGCTTTGATCCTTTGATCATGAGATTGAATAATTGTTTTTTTGTTTTTGTTTTTGTTTTTTTCCTCTGAAAATAGAACAGCTGCTTGTGCTTTGGTCTGACTATAAAGAATGCTTACACAGGTTACCCAAACAAACTCGGGGTGACTCCTAAATATTGTTCCTCATCCCATTCACTGGAACTTAGGAAATGGTGCTGTCATCTGAGAGTGACGAAGCCAAGCACCAGGAAGCCTCTGGTCTGCAGCAGCCTCCGTCCATCACCTGTGCTCCACATTCCTGCCCAGCTCTGGGCCTCGGCATCAAAATCCTCTGTCTTGCCAGATGCCTGCCCCTCATTCTCTCATGGCAGTGTAAGATCTTTCTGACCTGTGGGTCTGTTGCCCGGATGACCTAATGCTAGGCCTTAAACCACCCAAGCACGATGATGACTCAAGACAAGGAGTGTTTACCTTGCTCGCAGGTTTGTCATTAGAGCAGGCCATAGGAGGGAAAGAGCGATCTGTTCCCTGCATCCTCAGGCAGCTTGCAGCATGGGGTCGAGCTCTGTGGTCTCGCGCACCCACAGGTCTGCTGTCCACCCCGACAGCAGGTGTCTGGGGGGGGTCTCGGGGTTTCGCCTCATGGGTGCCTCTGCAGGCTCTCGTAGGCTTACTCACACACAGCGTGCTGGCTGGCTGGTTCAAGGCTGGATTCCAAAATACACAAGCTGAGCACGCTCCATGCAGACACGCTGCAGCCTTCTCCGACCTAGCCTCTGGAGCCACACAGCGCCACGTCTGTCACCCAGATAGGCCCAGCCTGTTCCCCCTGGATGAATGCCAGGGTCTTGGTGAGTGAGTACACAGTGTGGGGAGAACCGTGCAGACCTCTTACGAAGCACTAGCGAGCACACTTGTGCACGTCACCCTTGACCTTCGGCTCCTTGGAGCTCTGTGTCTTGGGAGACCTCAGGTTCCTGACGCTGCCACTGTGGCTTGTGCCATCTGCCCCTACCCCAGCCTTGCCTCTGCTCCCTTCACGGTAGCCTTGGAGGTGGGTTTTGGTTTAAATCAACCCTGTAGCCCCATGAATTCCCTTGATCAATGCCTGCTACCCCTCTCTTCACACACTGTATCCAGCTCCATTTCTCTGAGACAAAGCTCAGACTGAGGGGCCTCCACACGTGTCCCCCATTACTTGCTCTCCTGCCTCCTGTCTCTTCTCACCAGCCTTCTATCTCCTAGCCTCTGTTCCCCACCTTGCCCTCCCACCTGCAGCCCTGCCAAATGCCCAGCTGCCCAGGACCTGCCAGTTAGGGCTCTGCTGTTCTGCTTGCTAGACCTTTGCGTCAGCCCACACAGGTGTAGGTAAGGTGCCCACCTCACCCCACATCTGTGTTCATGCCCCAGCTCTGCCACTTGCCAGGTCTGTGACCTTGAGAATGGGAGCTCATTGGATCGTGACGAGGATTATATGAGGAACACTAAAAAAACTGCCAGATCCCTCGCCTCAGTGTTGAATAGAAGCCCAGCTACATGTTAAGAGTTTCCTTTCTTCCTTTCTAGAGGCTCATGGTAAATGCTCAGTAATGAATTTTCTCATCCTCATTTGGTTAAAAGAGGAAAAATACATCTTAGTGCTTAATCATGTGGGACTAAACTACCAGAAGATTACAAGAATATTTCTGAGCATGAGTTACAAGGGAAAAAAGCTCAGTAATCATTTGGCTGCTTATTTTTAATAAAATCCTGCCAGTGGAGTTGAATCTCGGCCCTCAGAACAGGCTCTGCTCTGCTGCGGTAGCATCAGTGAATCGTCACTGGAATTGTAACGGGGTGACCTTGAGGCCTGAGCTTTCTGGGAAGGAAAACTCCCCATGGGTACTGCAGCTGGCAAAAGCAGAGGGTCTTAGCCCTTCCCACCTGCCTACCTGAGCTCTCATGCAATGCTGTGTCACCTGCTGCTCGGACCTCCCTTTGAGTATGGCTGCATGATGGTGCCTAGTCTGGTGACAGCCCCATCTGTCCTGCCTATCCTGCAGGTGAGACAGGGAAGCCAGGTAGATGGGGTGTAGGCGCTCTGTTTCCAGGTTCCAGCACTTTCCATCCCAAACAATTGTTAAGGATAAGAATAGGATAAGGAAGGGGCTTCTGCCCTCTGGGGAGAAAGTTTAGGGAGAGAGTGGCTTCATAGAGCAGACAAAAAATCCCATGAAGATCTTACCCAGTGAGGTGACAGAGACTGGGCAGAGGTGACAAGAGGAGCTCCTTTTAATAAGGTCTGCCTCTAGCCGTCAGAAACTGCCCAGAGTCTTAAGTGCAGAGGACACCTTTTCCCTGAACCTCATGCCCAAGGCTGTTGCCCATGCCCTGCCCTGGCAGTAGATCAGTGGCCTCACTCAATATGAATGATCCCAGGGGCCTCAGAACAGAGTGGGTTAAGATTCGTGGGTTAAGACTGCTGAGCAGAAGCGAGGAGCACAGTTGTGTGCCCCGGAGGGCTGTCAAAGCTGAGGGGAAAGTGAGAAGGTGGCCTGAATGCAGGGGAACAATCCCCAAGGAGACGGGTTATGAGGTGTTTGCAGGAGGGAGGAGGACTGGGCACATCTTTGGGCCTTAATCTGACTAGCAGTACACTTTGGAGAGAAGGAAATTGGGCTGGCTTGGTAAGTGGGACGCAGATAGGGAGAGGCTTGTGGTCCTTGGGCACAGTCTTACGGGAAATGGGGAGTTACTAGAGGAACCTAGGCAGTCAAACTGAGACCAGACAGGGATCTGAACCGCATTATCCTGCTTATGTGAAGAGAGTGAGTGACTGCTGAGAGGAGAACTCTTGCTGGTGGACACCAGAAAAGCGAGCCTGCGGAATAGGATGAAGTCATCCCCTTTTGCAGCAATGCAAGCATGAGTTCCCTCTCTGGCCTAGACCTTGGCTGGGGATGGGCCCCACCTGTTCAGACGCACTCGTCCTGACTTCCTGATGCTTTATTTCCCAGTTCCTGGCACCTGGGATACCTTATTTTCTCAACCTCTGTATGGAGCCAAGCATCCCCAGACAGGGAGAATCCCCAGCCTGCAACTGGTCCCAAGATAAAGAAGCCTTGGGCCTCCAGGAGCCATTTGCCTGACACCCACTGACACTCATGGTGGCAGTCATGAACTGGCAGAGTCCTCGAGGCCAGCCTGACCCACAGACACCGAGGAGGGCCTGGGACAGGAGCCCCATTCCAGCCCGTATGAACTCTTTACCTTGGGCCGGTAGCCATCAGCTTACCTGCAATAGTGTCAAGAGGGAGCACCATGAGTCCCAGCTGAGTTGAGGGCAGCTAGAAGGGGTGGGATGTAGAGCTCAGCACAGCCCGGGGTTGCCTTATGCTTCTGGTGGGGTGGGGGGTGCCGCATCTCCTACATGTGCTGCTGGCATATAAATCCTGTGTCTGGAACAGCCTCTAATATGCACCTAGAACGTGCTGTGTAGTTACTTGAGTATACATGTTACCTGTTGTGGAGATGCCCAGAAAAACACTGGCCCTGGCCAGGACCCTGTACCTAAGAATTCCTCTTGTATAGTCCCAATTAAGCACATGTTTTCTGAGATATTTTCCTGCCTGCGTGTGATCTTGCAGGCCAGTGCTGGTCCATGGCCAGTGGCTGGTGTAGTGAGGGGGGGACGACCAGACATGTGCAGAGGGTTCTCAGTGCCTCCATAAGCTTCCCTTTCCTTGAGTGGCTTTGGGCATTCCACTCATTCTCTTCCCTCTCTGTGTCCTCCAGTAGGGAAGAGCCTCCTGGGAAGGAGCATGAGTGTCTTCCTGCCTGTCTCCTCCCTTGCTCCCCGATGCTCTCCCTTTTCATCTGAGGTGCACCATGCAGCGCCACTATCTTGAGAACTTAGCAGTGGGTCCTGAGGTCCTGAGAAAGCCAGAATTTCCCATTGCTTCTTGGCAAGGCCGCATCTGTGCCTACACTCAATTCCATCTGTGTCTTGTTAGCCCAGGGTTGCCCTCCACACTTTTCCTTTTGAGGGGGTCTTTGCCTGCTTTGCTTGTGGCCTCCTGGCCCCAGAGCTGATCCTAAAGGTAAGCGAGGCCCCACTTCTCACCTTTATGTGAAATTTAAGGGGAGATTTAAAGCCTCTGGAAATTTTTTATAGCCTAATTTCTTCAAAAAGCAAAAAAGGGCCATTCCCAGGTAAAAATGGGGAGAGATCTTGAATGTTACTGCTTATCCTAGAGATGTCCTTTCAGAATTACGCTTATGACACCAGCTGGTAACTTGCAGTTTAGTTCTGGCAGTAAGCCCTCAAAGGTATCCTAAGATTCTATGGGCATAAGCCCTAAGACTGCCCTCACTTCCAACGCCAGTTGCAAGTGGGGCCCCTAGGACATCTGAACTCTGACCACAAACCCAGGGAATCCAGAAGACCTCTCAGATACAATAATTTAGAACACCTCGCAGGACTCAGGAAAGCCCTTCAGGCATGGCTATAGTTTTATTAAAGGCTACAGTCTGAACCAGCTAATAAGGACACACAGGAAAGATGGCGGTGGTGTGCGCATGCCCTCTCTCTGCCTGTCACCCTACAGGCTTATTAATGGGCTCACCCATCAGGGAGCTACCCCAAGCTTTGGTATCCACAAGTTTCACTGGAATTTTATTATGTAAGCGTGATCAACCGGGCATTGGCTTTGTGATGGAAGTCGCTCTGCAGCCTCCCTCTGTTCCCTGGAGGTTGGACTGGCCCCAGTCCCCAGCCTTCACATCACGTAGCCGGCAGCCTTCTCCCCTGGCTGCCTGCGGGCTCACCATCCATCCCCTCATCAGCATCATCAGCTCCGGTATGCGGGAGCTTGGGCAGCTGCTAGAGCAGACTGATGGGCTTCGGGGTTCTCATTGATTCCATAAGCTGCCTTTTCCTTTAGTGACGTTTGGGACTCCACCAATTCTCTTTTGTCCACATTCAGTGGCCCTAGGGAGACATTTTCCTATTCAGGAAATTCCAATGTGTGCATTTGGACTCCCCTATCCAGACAATCGGACAAAAACAGGTCAGAGTGAGTATTCATTACACTAGGAATAATGGCGGTTGTATTTTCTTTTTCTCTACCATGATGGTGTTCCGGAAGTGTCAGCTGTCCATTACCTGCCTCCTCTTTCCACTTTTAAGCATTTCCTGTGTACCTTGCACTTTTATTATCTTATTTAATTCTTACTGCAGTTGTCTGCAATCTTTAGTCCTGTTATACTCATTTAAAATTGAGGAATTGAGGTCCAAAGTGGTGCTGATCACATCAAGTTAGTGCAGCTAAACGTACCCCGGTAGGACTTGAACTCAGCTCATCAATTCTGGGCGCAAGTTGAAGCTTTTCATTTCAGCTCAAACACTGTACCAGATGCCTCTCTTGGTAGAAAACGGCTACTCTCCCCTTGGCAGGCATTGGGTGCTGGGGGAGGATAGCACTCGAGTTGGGTGGCACACTGCAGAGACCTCAAAACTGGCAGAGAGCCCTACCCAAGGGGGAGGAACCACCCACCCAGCAGACCAGACTGTGAAGGTCCTGCTGGCACACAGAAGGGGGCACAGTGGAAAATTCTTAGATTCTTTGCCTTCTCTGTCAGGCTTAACTGTCTCCAGTAGCTCAGAGCAAAAAGGGCTCGGGGACAACTCAACCAGCAGGTCCCTTCTGAGGCTCCCAGCACCATGGCACTCATGGCTGGATGGTGTAAACTGCTCTGTGCAAGGCCTGATATCATAAATGTGCCTTTATCACCCTTCTCCTTCGAAATAGTTAAAAATGTAGCAGTTGGCATTTCTGCCACTGCCAAGCCCCAGGGAATCTGCGAAGGGTTAGGTCAGAAGCCAAGATCTGCAATTTGGGAAATTAGCAGCACTTCTGAGATTCCCAAGAGAGCTCCTGGTTTCTCTCAGCCATACCTGCGGTTTTCAGTTGGGGGCACCACTGCCTCCTACAGGGCATTCGCAGATGCGCGGGTGAGCCTGCAGTGGTCATGATGACAAGTTCTCGGTAATAACCTGGTGGGATCCAGAGTTGTTATAGATCCTACCCTGAGCTGAACAGTCAGGCACGAGGCCTGCCTTTGCTTCCTTGGAAAGCCCCCTTCCTCACTGGAGCCCAGGCTGAACAAGTGGGAACTAAACAGGCTCTGTGAGTGTTACGACCAGGGCCAGGCAGTGTGCCCCGGCACGCTCAGGCATGTGTGACAAGCACACCTTGCTTTGCTCCACTTGCTTTGATTCTTCATGCACAGCTCTTGCGTTAGTCAGGCCTCATGGGTGAAGAAAGCCCAAGATCTGGGTGGTGGAAATTGGAGAGACTGAGGAAGGCTTCTCCAACTGAGGCGTGGCAGGAGGTCCCCTGTGAAGAACCCAGCACAGAGACATGTCACTTCCTTCCAGGGAACCTCTCTGGGGCCTGCCTGCTACTTCTAGGTATCTGTAATTTTTGTTACCTGTTTTTCCCAAATGCGAAGTGTTTAGATAGACCCTTGCTATTAGGTTCTTCCTTTTATAGCTCAACACATCTTTTCTTTTCTTTTTTTGCAGTTGGAAAGACGTCTCTGATCACGAGGTTCATGTATGACAGCTTCGACAACACATACCAGGTAAGATCTTGGGTGTCCAACCTGTGTCATACCAACCCCAAGGGACCGTGCCTGTGGGGGCCACCAAGAGACCACAGCCACCTCTCTCTGAGACTTAGAAGGCAGGAGTCACAGTTGGATGGCCCCGTGTTCCTGAGGTGTCTTTGATGTGGAGGAGCCCCTCCCCCCCTGCCACCTAGATATTGACTGCAGTCCTGTAGAGATCTGAAAACCCAGACCTAGAGAAGGAAGCGTTTTCCAGAGAGAAAGCCTAACGATAGAGAGGGGCTGCATTTCACTGTGGATTCTCTTGCTCCTTGTAGGCAGGTCTGAATCATTGTGATATTTGGGGAATCTTGTCAGTTGGCAGAAGGGCAAGATGCAGCAGAGCAGGGGTGAGGTGTGGAGCAGGAGGAGAGCTTGTTCCTTGGGGGTGTTTCTGTGAAGCTTTACACACACACCCAGCACACGCAGCGTTGGTGAAGCACCCCTTCCTGCAAGACACTTGTGCGATGAGCTTACCTGCACTCCGCCAGGAAGAAGCTGGCCAGAGCGATCTGTGTGACTCCTGGCTCTGGAATATTGATCGGTGTCATCTACAAGTGCCTGCGTGTGACCCAGAAGCTGAGCTGTCGGGGACTGTTGCCTGGCATCACTGGCGGTGACCTGGGGCAGGGTAGCAGTGGCAGTGGTATGCAAGTGAAATGAACTTCCCTTGTATTTAAGGCTTTTTGTACTAGACACCACTGTTTTCTCCCTTAATGTAGAGATGAATGGTAGTACATTTCTCTATGCTAATGGGCTACTAGTTCTAAGAGGTGTTAGTTTAAAAGAAAGGGAAGAAGGTGGCCCAGAGCTTGTGTGGAGCTGGCGGGCTCCTGGGGGCCAGCTGCGATAACACCTCAGTGGAGGACTTCGCAGGGTCTTGGCTTGCTCAGTGGGGAGATTCGATTGGCTAAAAACGCCCACTGCATGTAGTGGTTATTGTGTCACAGAATTCCATTGTCACCAGGTTCTCAAGGATGAGAACTGACAGACTGGGGCCTGTTGTTCTAAGAGGGCCCTTGTGGTTCTACCTGGAGAAGGAGTGGAAGAGCTTACTGTGGTTCCAGTTCCACAGCTGCCTCTCATCCTGTCCATCTTCTCAGAGCCAGTCGTCCTTGCCTCAAGCTTTCTCAGAGAGCACCCTTGTGCTTATCCCCCTCCTGATTCATCCCCCTGCAGTCTGAAGCATGGCTTAGCCAGCCTCAGTAGGAAATGACTGTAGGGAAGAAAGGGTGGCTCTGGGAGAGGGGCCCTGAGTGTGCCCACAGCCCTAGCTAGGGCTCCAGGGTGTTGGGCTTGGCCATGCTACTGTGACCTCCAGGTCAGGCTTCTGGGCCCCACAGGCTTGCCAGAAGCCTCCCCTGACAAGGGGTGTTCTAGGCCACTGTGTACCAGAGGTAACAGCTTTATCAGGTTCTAGAGTCTTAGTATTGTGTATGTGTGAGAGAAATCTTACATATTATTTTGATTATTTAATTTTTCTAATATTAGGTTACTTACCATGCTGCCTATTTTCATCCCGTTGAAAACACCCAGATTCTTGGCTGCTTGGTGTTCTTGGCAGTGATGCATGAAACTCCCTTGAAATCTTACCCACTCTGTGTCCAGCGTCACCCCCACTGTCCACCGCTTGTCATGTCCCCACAGCGCTGCTGTGCCCTGTCCCCCAGCACTGGTACACTCCACCCCTCGGCACACAGCCTTGCTCCCGCAGGCGTGCCCTTGCCTCTGTGTGTTGGCTTTCAAACTTCATCTGAGTTACCGGACCCAGGGTGAGTGTTTGCTCTGCCCTCCCTCCTTGACCTGCTCTGCCCAAGCTACTTTGTCCTCAGGGCTAATTTCACTTCCCAGCTCCTGGGTCATTCGTTTAGCGTTGGTCACGGTTAGGACTCCCAGTGGCTGTAAGTGGCGTGATAGATGCCCACTGGTACAGAAGTCATTTGAAGGATCTCTGTCTATGTTGGGTTTTATACCCCATCTAACTGAGAGGCCCGCAGGCCCAGTGCCATGGCAGGCAGGACGTGAGAAATTCCGAAGAGAATCTCTCCCACCTCGGGATGGTCCGCTAACACCGGTTAGAATGACAGGCGGAGGAGCTCTGCTCTGCTTCTGCTCACAGAGATTCTATTTAATGAATTCTCTGGAGATGGAGAAGGAAACATGATATTTTGTTTCTCTTTCTTAGCTTGGTGCAGAGGTGTAAAGGAAGTAGACAGAGATCCCCATGGGCCTGAGGGGATTAACTTTTCCCTCCTCCCAGGTTGTCCTTCTGTACAATGACCACTCCTGCGACCCCACTATAAACCCTCTATCCATCATCCAGTACAGCCCTGCAGAGCTGGCACTGGCTGCCTTCCACAGGGTGCACAGGCAGCTCCCAGGATGGAGTCTCCCCTCTCTCCTTCCTTTATCTGAGTCTCTGGCCCTGACCACCCCCCATTCTTTCTGACAATAGACACTGACCAGGGCCTTACTCTGTTTGCACAGTAGGAAAGAGAGGCCTGCTCTCAGCAGCTGTGGAGGGCTGAGACTGATCTGGGTGACAGTCAGCAGAGCCCCCTTGGGCTAGACGTGTGCAGCTCCTAGAGGTCTTATAAGGCCCTGGATCTGTGGTGCTGTGGCACTCTGGTGAGGTTCTGCCTACCTTCAAGGCCCCCATGAGATGCCCTCATGCTGGCCTGGGTGCCTCTGGGGAGGTCTTCTGCTTCCTTTTGCCCAACACTTCCCCACACCTAAACACACACCCACACACACACGCGCACACACACACCTTTGCCCTTCTCTTTAAAAATCATTTATATAGTATAGGGTTTCACTGTGCAGCTCAGACTTACAGTGATCCTCCTGTCTCAGCCTCCCAAGCTCTGGGATTACAGGTGTGCACCACCATGCCCGGTTTCGATTGTCAGTGAGGCATGTAGTACCAGAGATCAAATCCTGGTCCTTGCACTTGCCAGGCAGATGCTTAGACCACTGAGCTATCTCCCCAGCCCCTTTGTTCTTCTCTTGACACATGTTCTGTGGCCTGTCACCACCCTGCCTCTTACCCCACCTAAATCCACTTACTTGCAAAAGTGAGAACTGAAGACTTATAGTCAACTGAGATCCACGTCTGCTGTGCCTCTCTTAGGTAAAGCCCCAGCTAGGAAATGACTTCCAAAATTTGTTGTAGAAAAAGCCTCCCAGCCTGCATTTTGCTGAGACTTGCCCGCCTCTGTGGGTCAGAGCTAGCAGCCTTACCCTCTCCTGGCCAGCTGCATGTATGCTGCAGTGGAGGTGCATAGGGGGTGTCAGGCCTCTTCAGGGGGCTCCTGGAGTATTTGGAGGGTACAGTGCTCTGCAGGGGCCTGGAACAGGCTGTTTCCTGGCTATGTGTTACCACTGCCCATTTCTGCAATGATTGGAATAGTCACAGGCCAGCACAGGTATTGGCATTTTTAAAAACTCAGAGGTGACTGAGATGAACGTCAAGGCCAGGAGCCACTGGCCTACCCCTGGCGAGTAGGTGAGTTAGGAAACCATTGACCTGCAGAGTGTGCCAGCTGCTCACAGGAAGAGATGCTGGACAGTGGGCCGCTTCTCTAGAGAACCACCAGGGAGGTTTGCCTCGGCCGGTCCCTCCCCCACCCACAAAGCCTTTGGGGGAGGGAACAAGTTGGCTGTTTGCACAGGGCTACTGAGAGGCTCTGACCTTGCCCTGACCGTCTTTTCTGTTTGCTCTGCCCTGCAGCTTTCTGCTCTCACTTTCTGGGGCTTTCAGAACAAGTGAGTGCAAATTAGTGGCTTAAAACAATAGAAATTTAAGTGTCACATTTCTGGAGGCCACAGCTTTTTTAAAAAGCAGAAGGGCTTTGCTCTTCCTGAAAGTACTAGCATGGAACTCTTCCTTGGCTTCCCCAGCTCCTGGAGACACCAGGTGCTCCTGGGAGTGAAGCTGTGACAGTCCTACCTTTGCCTCCATCCCTTATGGTCTTAGTAGAGTAGACACAGGTGTGTGTGGGGGGGGGGGGTGCATGCGCGCACGCACCCACACACGTACACACGCACCCTAGGATTTTCTCATCAGCCCTAGATGAAGCACCTCTGTGCCCTGGGAGGAGATGTCCCCTGATGCCACCAACATTTCATTCAGCTTTGCTGCCCCTGCCTGTTTCTGTCAGGTGCTCCCTACTGTGGCCACAGAGCTCTCTCCTCACCCTGGGCACACACTGACTTCCCATCTGACAGACTGCTCCTCATCTTGAAGGTGTAGACACACACACACCACACACACACACACACACACACACACACACACACACACACATTTTCTCATTCACTGCTGCATTCCAATGCCTTGGCTCTCCCTGAATGCTTCTTTAGCATGGATTTATTCCTCCCTCCAGTGCAGTGCTGAAAATCCTCCACCTCTCTCTCCCTACTCCCACTTTCCCCTCCCAAAAGTCTTTCTGCATTCTAGAGCAGCCATTGATCCATCCCTGCCTTGTCTGGAACTCCACCTACCCCGAGATCCCTGCTTCTAGCACGTGATCGTCATACCACCCTTCGCAGGCCTCGGAAGGGCTGTGTGAGCAAGCTCAGACTTGGATGGTGGCTGTGATGTTTGTTGTGATGTGAGCACTGCGACCACACCAGGCCACCACCCTGGGCAGCTGCAAGGCCCCACCTTCTGACCCTCCCCCTCGAACCTGCCCAGGATCTGGCTCCTTATAGATCTGTTGGTCCCTAAGAACAGGATATGTTAATCAGAGTGGGCCCATCCTGGAAGAAAGTCAGTGCTATCAGCACTGTAAATATAAAAATGCAGTCTAGAAAAACAACAGTGATGGAATTTGATAATGCTGAAGTGAATAGCCCGCCAACTGTGTCCTTGGGGGCACTGTGGGTGTCCCTGCCACCCCTGTCTCTGTACTTGAGCAGTGCTTTGCAGCTTTGCTGGATGAACTGGGATCCATAGACTGCCAAAGGACACTGAACTCCAGCCTCGGTTAGCTCTAGCAACATGCTAAGCTCTTGTTATTAGTGCAGCAGAGTGTTCCCTCTTTGCCAGGATCAAAATGTGGAGGTGAAAATCTTACGTGAAATGTAGATACCAGTCAGCGTGGCAAGATGACCCCTTGCCCGAGCCGCCGCTGTAATACAGTATTGCTCGCACTTGCCTTCCGTTGCCATCGCTGCAATATAATGGCAGCATAAATCAACTTTAATGAGGAAAGGTTTATTTTGGCTCAGAGCTTTCAGCCTGTGGTCAGGCACCCTCACTGCTGTTAGTCCTATGGCAAGACAGAAACATGGGCATAGCAGAGCCAAGTCCCCTCCCCCACTACACCTCTCTGCACCTCCATAGCCAGGAAGTGAAGAGGGGAAGAAGGAAGGGTCAGAGTCTGAGGACAGAACGCACTCATCGAAAGCACATTCCCAGTGGCATACTTCATCTGAATAGCTGTTTTCCACCACCTCCCTATACTATTAGCTGTGACCCAGCTTTCAACACATGCGGTCTTAGGGGACATTTAAGGCCCAAAGCATGATAGACCCGATCTCCAAGACCCACTAGGGTGCCACCAGCCTCCAGGCACTCCCTCTGGGCAGTTACCTGGACCGCTCTACAGCAGGCTCACCTGCCGTACTCTGGAATCTATTCTTCCCCTCCCTCTGCTCTTCTGGCCTCCTTTCTTTTGTCAGTACTGAGAGTTAAGAAGCCATTCGCTGTGTCCCACACAAAGATGAATGTTGGCTTCCCAAGCACAAGAAGTCGTGGCAGGACTTCCCAACACGCTTGCTGCTCCGTGTGGCTGTCTTACTCTGCCCCACCTCCTTGGCATGAGGGCTCTGGTATTTCTTCAGGCTGGCTGTTGCTGCAGCTCCCAGCACCATGCCTCTACTGAAGACAGAAAGAAGAAAGTACCAAGTTGCCCTGGAGCTTTCCTCTGGCACACTGCTGCATCTGTCTTATTAGCCAGCACCCTCACCCTCTAGAGAGGCTGGAGAAGCAGTTTGGCTTTCACTGTTTCTAGTGTCCAGCACTGCATAGACAGTTGTCCTTGGGTACTGACTGAGCCCACCAGTAGCTCCTGATACATTTAATGAGTTAAATATTAGCATACTATATTCTCTACCCTAAATGTTAATAATCTCTCCTAATTCACACACAAGTAAGTTCTTCAGAGTCTGCTATGTAGAGCAATAATGGTGAACCTTCTAGAGCTGTTGATAATGAACTGCTTGCTATGGCACACGTGGTTTCACCATCCTTTATCTAGAGGATTTTTGTCACAAGAACTGAAGGAAGTGTACACATGGACCCATTGATCCCCCTTGAGGAGGCCTCTTAAGGCACTGGAGGCCATAGGCCGCTCAGCATGGGTGGTCTTTGAAGGGACTGACTGATTTTGACATGAACAACCCGTCAGTTACAGGTTGGTCGTTAAGTATTGTTTGGTTCATATTTTAGGCCATCATGAGAAAAGTGACCACCAGGAAGGTACAGACTTTGAAAGCCAGGTACCAGAGCTGTGGCCCCAGGGGCCAGCATCCACTCCCCCAGGGCACATTATTGAGCTTTTGCCAGTGACAGACCTTGCCCAGCATACTTTCCAGAGGCAGCCGGCTTCTTCCCATAAAGCTCCCACTTGCACTTGCCAGTCTGACTCCGAAGTTTTGCCAGATTCATTTGCATGCTGATTTACATGACTTTACCCTGATACTTCCATCCAATGCTTGGTGGTGCACAGCCTGAACAGCAGCTTCATTGTGAAGGGCTTATCATGCCCAGCTGCTTTCTGCCACTGATGGATGCTTCCCAAGCACCCGGCCTAGGCCTGGCCAAGGTTAAAAGAAGATGCACACAACATGCCTTTTCATTATTATTCTTCCTGAGAAGAGAATCTTGAGTCGATTTATGCAAATTACCATTGCAAATTTCTACTGCAGACTTTATTACTGTGCCTTCTCAGAATGTGGGTGCAAAATTATTTTTCATAAAAAATGCAATAGCCAAGAAAATTTCAACAAGTGCCTTAGGGAATCTCCCTGTGTACAGGGAGATGTGTAGTGTACAGTCATCCTGTACAATGTATTTGAACCTCTGTTGATACAGTTTAGTACCACATTTAGAAGAAGGTTGAGTGAAGATGTGGCCATGAGATCTATGCTTGGTAAGATTCCTTACATTTTGTAGGAAGCAAACAGGCTGCTGTTTTTCGTAGGCACTGCTGTTTGCAAGCACACAGTAATGAAAGCATAAGCATCACCAGGTTTGGGGCAGCCCAGTTGGTGCGGCAGAATACAGCCAGGCCTCCTATGCAAAACAGCATGTGGTGCAGGTGGCACTGTCAGAGATGGGGGTGGGTCATGGGGATCCCCAAAATAAACCTGCTACTATTTAATTTTTTAAAATTTTATCCATTTGATACAGGCTTCTACTGTACAGCATGTACTCATAGTGACCTTCCTGTCTTAGCCTGCCCGGTGCTGGGATTGCAGGTGTAAGCTACATCGCCCGATTTTGGTGACCAGCCCAGCATACCCAGGGGCAAGGCTAGTGCAGCTTGTGGTACCAGGGATCAAACCCAGGTCCTTGAGTTTATCAGGCAGGCGCTTAGACCACCAAGCTATCTCATCAGCCTAGTCTGCTCTTATCATTTAAAAAAAAAATCCTGTGTTTTTTATCCTTGTGCAATAGTTACTGACAAAAATAATTTGCATCACAAGATGCTTTTAAGATAAAGTAAAATACAAACAATGGCTACGTGGACCAAGACCCATAGCAAGCTAGAATAGGACTATAGGCTCTTTGAGGAGACACCTCTCTGGAGGTCAGCCTTCCCTAAAGTTCTGGGAGCCCTAGTTCCTATTTCTTGAGTTGCAGGTCTTGTCAGAGGCTTCTGTATGACGGTGTGTTTTATAAGCAAGTCCTTACTATAGAGTCTCCCCAGTAGGGGCTGGAATCTGGGGACTTTGCAAATTCTGATTGGCAGCTTAGTTTTGTCTTGACTATCATCCCCTAATGTTGTGTTTCATATAACCAGACTGAGAAACATCGTGGGACAGTCCCCATCAGCTGAGTTCTTCAGCTTTACTTGTAAATCCCTGGGACAGCTGGTCACTAAAACAACTCATTTTTTATTATGCACCATATGACAGGGTGCCTTCATTTAGTCTAACATTTAATTTGACAACCCTTAGAGGAAGCTGTTTTAGAGATGAGGAAATAGGCCCAGGGAGGCCAAGCGAGCCATTTTTCCAGGTCATTTCCAGTCCAATGTTCTTCAGAACCCACCAGAACGCTGATGGCCCTGCTAAAGCCCTGACAGAGGTCACGAAAACAGGATTCACTGGGCACGTGAGCCCAGTCAGCCCCGTGCAGGTAGGGCATGCCCCTCACTGCATGGTAACTCCTATGGGGTTAGCTGAGCTCTTCCTGGGAGAAACTGGCAACATGCCCAGATTCGCTGGCAGATGTATGTTCCTTCCCTAAGGACCCATACAGGGTCCCAGTCACCTCCACCTTTTGCTACTACTGTGGCTATATGCATAATATAGGTCTAGGCTTTATCTTCAGAACAGAAGTGACTCTCACCCAGTCTGATATCCACAGATTCGACATGCAAATAAAATATGAACTGGTGTGTGGGTCCCACTCATCCATGAAGAGTGCCTGTGCACGCGTACAAATATCCACATTTCCACCAGTCCACCCTCCCACAACTGTGTGACCTGGACTGACCCGTGAGAGGGAGTTGTTTGTTCCCCATGGCAAGTCACAGGAAACCACCATGGTTACTAGGCCCTTTTGCAGGAGAGTGCTGCCTGGCAGGGTAGCTAATTGTGCTTGCTGTTTCACGTCTTCATATTCCTCCAAAATGGACTTGGATGTAACCATACTACAGGTGCAGTGGGGAAAAACTAGTGCCATAGAGGAATGGAGGGCAGGGGAAACAGCAGTGACAGAAGTAATTCATGGAGCCCAGCATTTAGCTCTTAATTTACTGGTAGCTGTAGGGAAAGGAAACTCTATCCACAGCTCCCACACAGTAATTATAGTAAGTTCTAAGGCTTACATGGTGAGCCAGATGTTGCTATCTCTCCAAGTGTATACAGAGAGCCAGGGACAGGTGTCAAGTAAATGGGGTTCCTTGAACCAGCCTACAAAGAAATGCATAGAATAACTTGGCAACTTGAGTGTCTAGTGACAGAATGACCAGCATGGCAGACTACTCACATGGAAACTGGTGATACACCCTCACAGACCTCTGAAGTGCAGGGCCTAAAGTGAGCCTAATGTGGATCAGCCACTGTTGAAACTGCTCTGTGGTGTGTAGACAGACAGTGAGGCCTGTGGTCTCAGAGGATGTGATCTGGCTCATAAGGCTAAGCGCAGGGATGGCAGACAGCTCTTAGGACCCAGCCACCCCAGGAACCTCAGGAGTGCCGTTTGCTTTGATGTTAACCAGTCTTAGATTGCAACTGTGAACCCAGCTACCTCCTAAAGCCTCTCCTGGACTACGATGGTGCCATGTAAGGAACAGCATGCCTGTCATGTGGTGCTGGCATGATGGCTCTCACTGAGGTGATGCAAGTGACAAGGACGTAAGACTTTTCACCAGCTTATGTGGTGTGGCTGCAGATGCTTCCAGAGAAGCAGCACTGTGAGCCATCCCTCAGACGCAATGATGGCAAAGCGCTTAGAGCTTTCAGGTGGCTGTAGCATGCTTGCCATAGGCCACTGCCACTGCCTTAGGGGCTACCCTAGCTGAGATGTGCCCCAAAGGAGCCAGTGCCCGAGTTACCTTTCATTCCCTCACAAAGCCCATGAGTCAGTGAAGACACAAGGTTGTCCCTTTGACCTTGATAACTTGCTAGAGTCCTGGGAAAGTCACTTCCCTTTTCAGTAGCGATGGTGTTTTAGTTACTACTCTGTCGTTGCTGGGACAAATACCCGACACACAAGCTTAGGGGAGGAAAGATTTATTTAGCTCACAGTTCCTGGAAGTTTCAAGATGCTGGCGAAACCACCGCCTGGTGGGGGAGAGGAGGGCTCGGACAGGGCGTGCTGTCAATTTAACCGTTAGAGCCTCTCTTAGCCACGCCCCCTCAAGCCCCGCCCCTCAAGACTCGCGCTTGACAACCCCATCGCTTGAGCCTCGTGCTTCACAGCCCCATGATGTATATGAGGCTTTGAGGGGACAACTAGATACAAACCACAGTAGATGGTATTCCCAGTCACACAGCCCCCTCTTCTTAAGGGTGCCCCCTCTTAAGGGTGCTCGTCTCTGTCCCTCATTCTTCCCACATCTCAACACCCACCTGTCCTGGGTATCATTCATGTGCGCCCCTTTCTCTCCAGCCTGCTCGTTTCTGCTCCTGCCCTTACCTACCTTCTATGCCTTGGCATTCAGTTGCAATTTGGTCCCCTTGCCTTTGTCTCATTTGCCATCCTAGAACCAAAATTTTCCTTCTAGGTCGTGGGAACACCTAGGAGCTCTGAGGGTATCCAGGTCCCTGACTTCCACTGCCCCCACAGTCCCTTGGCCCCCAGGCATCGTTGCTTCTCTGAAGAAAAAGCATAGCGTCACACTTCCACCTAATATACAATCCACTGTTTTACCTTGTATTTAACATTTCTGATGCTCTGTGTTCTTCCAAAAGATCCTGATTTCCATCATCTTCTCCCTTCTGCCTGAGCAACTCGTCAAGAACGTACCTTGTAATGGAGTTCTGTGGGCCACAGAGACTCCTTTTATTTATCTAAAAATGTCTTCATTTTGCTTACACTTTTGAAGAATATTTTTGTTGGCTTTAGAATTGTGAATCCACTTAACTGTTGGTTCTCTCAGCATCTTCTTGGTGTCAGTCCAGTTTCTTGGTCTCTGTTTTGTCAGCTGTCATCCCTACAATCATGCCTCTATGTGCCACGCGCCGTTTTCCTCTGCCTGCCTTCCAGATTTTATCTTCGTCTTTTTCAACCGTTTGACTCTGATGGGGAGTTTGGTTTGGTTTGGTTTGGTTTGGTTTGGTTTTTCTAATCCTGTTTGAAGTTTGCTGAGTTTCCAAAATCTGTAAATACACTTCCTGAGGTAGGACTGCAGCTAGCTGCTTGGTATTGTGTTGTGTGTTGTTGAAGTTGTGTTTATGAATGATTCTTTTTTTTTCTCTTCATGCTTCTTTTTGGATAATTTGTATTGCTCTATGTTCAAGATCTCTGGCTGTTATTTCTCTCCAATTTGCTTTTCAATCCAGTGGTAATTTTTTTTTTTTTAAATTCAGGTATTGTATTTCTTAATTCTAAATTTGTACTTGATTTTTTTTATAGTTTCTCTTTCTGCTGAGGTGTTTTTAAATAAATGCTTTTATTATGGTTATAATTTTCCTTTATATATTTGAGCATAATATTAGCTATTTAAAATATTTTCTGCTGCTTTTACCATCACGTTGGGTCACCTCAGTGTGATTCTCTCTTTTTATCTTGGATTGATTGATTGATTGATTTGGTGCAGGGTCTCGCTATGCAGCTCAGACTAGTAGTGATCCTCCTGTCTCAGCCTCCCCAGAGCTGAGATTACAAATGTGCACCATTGCACCCAGTTTGGGTGTCCTGTTCGGCACACAGCTGGTACTGGGGATCGAACTCAGGTCCTTGTGTTTGCCAGGCCGGCGCTTAGACTGCGTAACCATCTTCCTGGCCCTACTCTTTTTTCTTGAGAATCATCCACACTTCCCTCCCACTCCGTATGTTTAATAACTTGTCATTATGTCCTGCACGTGGCGATGAAGTCTGGGCTCCACTCACGTCTCAGTCGCTTTCTCATCACCAGGACAGTGCTCAGCTGCTGTACCTACTTGGGCACATGCATTTAGGCCATGGCTGGGTGGCACCCAGGCAGGAAGGTAGGTGTGGCGGGAGGGTCTGGATGGAAAAGTGCTCACCTCATAGCAGACCGGAAGCAGGGAGGTAGGGAGGAGCATGTGAGGAAGATAAACACTTCTAGGCTACACCCCCAGGGACACTCCTCTTCCAACTAGGACCCACCTTGTAGTAGCACATGGAGTGCCCCCATGGCCCACAGTCCCTACTTATGAGCACATGGGGCTTTGGCAGAACATTTATATATAAACATTATCCACCTTGTTTACTGAACAAGTAAAGCATTGCTTGTTTTAACTGGCAGCTAAATTGTGTGGACCTCAGTTCTCACTTTTTCCCCTATGATAAGGAACAACTAAAAGTTCTGTCCAAATGTCTTTGGTTTGTTTATTTCTGTGTTATTTTGCTTTGTCGTGGGTAAGCTGCATAGGGCCTGCTTGAGGCAGTCAAGAAAACTGGGCAGCATTTGCATGTAGACCTCAGGGTCCTTTCTCTGGGGCTTTCTTAGGTCCAAGATTTCCCATACTTTGGGTAGCTGTGGCAGTATTGTAATTTGTCTTTTAACCCCTCAGCCAGTGAGGCTAGGTTCCAACCTTTAGCTGTCCCTTACCTGTATAGGAGTCTGTCCTCAGGTGAGATGTCACACAGACAGGAACTTCACTTTGCACTAACCCCTTCATTTGAGTGTCACATGAAGCATTTTCCCGGGCTTAGGCTCTGCCATTGAGGAAGTCAGAGTTTCCGTAATCCCTCGCTCTGAGATGTTTACGCCGCTCGCCCATCCTCACCTTTGCCACAGGTAGTCTGTATTTAAAAATTTATGTGTTTGTCCCATCTTTTTTCAAGAAATCAGTCAGAAGCTGTGTTTCCTTCTGCCAGACCCTAGCAGGCCTCTGATGACACTGGCCCTCTCCATCTCCTAGTGACAGCAATTCTGTGTCTTAGTTTCTCTACAAGGCTGGAAGTATCTTATGAGCAGGAGCCAGGGCTCATTCCGGCACATGGAAGGCACTCGAGAGTTAATAAGTGAGTATCCGTTATTGCTACTGTCTGCCACAAAGGAGCAGTGGGAAAAGACCACCTTCCCCCTGCAGAGCTGACCTTTCTGGAGAGATGGGCTCCTGCTGGCGGAAGAATAGGGCCAGCTGCCTGTGTCTGGTGTCTGGGAAAACAGATGATGCCCAGGAGCTAGAAATGTTCTGATAATCAAGACTCAGCCAAGCCCTTTTTATTAAAAGTTCTTGCTAATATTCTATTGTTAAAGAACTGACTTTTTTTTTTTTTTTTTTTCCCTACTGAAAGACAAACTTCCTCTTAAGCTGAGCTGTTTCAGCTAATGAACGCCATATTCTAACACCAGGGATCCAGATGCAGTGTGGCTTCCTGGCAAATGCCGTGACAGCCCGGTGCACCTGATCCATAGGCTACAGGTTGAGAATCACTGAGTCACAGACCAGTGGCCAAGATTGGCCAGTGTGAGATCTTTCCAGTTTAGGAGGGGAGCTGTTAAATCAGGGACCCTGGAAATGATCAGAGCAAGGGTTGAGAATGTGATCTGTGGAGGAGCTAAGTCTCAGATTCCAGATAAATATTAACTGTGTGGAAGAGCATTCTAGTGGAAGGAACAACATTGGAAAAAGCGCACAAAGTGACTTGGGAGTTCGAAATGGAATATTCTTTCTAGCTAGCCAAGGACCAGTGAGGTCCTAGAGCGCAGTGGGAGGCTCTGCATATCCTAATAAGCCCGCCTGAAGTATTTGTACTGTTTCTGAGGGAGGGCAAGGAGCAGTCAGATTTCTGTGTCAGAAAAATATTCCTAGCTACTGTAGGAAAGAATAGTCACAAAGAGGAGCCTGAGGGCAGATGGGAAGCTGTGGCAGCCACTGTGGAAAAGAGGTTCAAGGCTGAGGGAGGGCAGTGATGGGAAGGATGGCAGGTAGAAGCAAGCAAGTAGGATACAGGCCAAGTAATCCCTTGTTTCTGGCTGTGCCTGCCTGTTTCTGCTCACTGTAGAGTTGCCACACGTCTCCAGAATGGCACTCTTCCTATCTACTTTTTATTGTATTCTTAAACATACATATAAAAGTTACGTCACAGTCCTGCTCGGCTCATCCCACATTCAGACCATCTAGGGGCCTAGGGGCCCTGTTTCTCCTGGGTTGTTTTGTTGTTGTTTTCCTGATTACTGCTCAGTTTTCTCCTTCACCCATTTCAGCCTTTATTGTGTTGTGGACATTCTGAATAATAGGTTGTAGAGACTCAGGTTCTGTCACCTTCCGCTGAAGATTTTTTTTTTTTTTTTTTTTTTTTTTTTTTTTTGTATTATGGCCGGCTCAGCCTGCCCTGGAGGTAGGGCTGGCATAGCATGTGGTGCCATGGATCGAACCTCGGTCCCTGCGGTTGCCTAAGCTTTCCTAAGCAGGCCCTTTAGACTACTGAACCATCTTGCCAGCCTCAAGAATGTTGTTTTAATAGGTAATTAATTACAAACAGCCTTCTTTAGGAATGAGTACTGTATCACCCTGAGGCTTTGTGAAAATGAATCTCCTTCAGTCCTCAGGTGTAACATTCTTGAGACAGTGTCCTTCCTTCCAAAGCCAGCCTTGGTAGTACTGGATAGATCCTTCAGGGGGAAAGTTGCTCACCTGTAGAATCTACGTGGCTCTGTTCCTTCTGAGGTAGCAGCTCCTCCATTGCCTGCCTGCTTTGGGTCACTCTTCAGTGCTGGCAAATTGTCACAGTACTTTTCTTAAGTTAGGATAGTTTGATACATGCTGCTCAGCCATTATTGAAAGCAAAGTTGAATTATGTGTCAAGCAGAGCTGATGGCTGTACTGCAGAGACGGAGCCTATACTTTGGTACCAGCCTACCCAGCTGTGGGCAGGCTGAAGTGGCTTCATGGCCTGATGGGCAGGAGTGGTAGCAAGAGCAGAAAGAGTGGACAGTAAGGGCAGCAGAGGCTGCTCTGATGTAGCAGCTTGGAAGTGGACAAGTTCAGAGGAAGCTGGAGGAATCGAAGCTGGCCTTTTAACTTGGGTTTCCTGACTGCTACTACTTTGTTCAGCCTGTATGATAAGATGTAATACAGTTCTGACACGTGGGTGTGAAGTAAATGGTGTTTCTAATTACAGAGGCTACTGGACTGCGCTTTGCTGGGCTTTGATCCACAGGCATAATTTCTTGACCTCCAGTGGCTTCTCTGACCCCATGGAGACAGACGTGAAATGGGGTTGCTGTTCTTACAGTTGTCAGTAAAAGCTGTCCCCATCTTGCTACTGACCTTTGAGAAATAATTCTCCTTGGGTCTTCTTGAGTAGTTAGAGTAGAAATAGGCTATGTTAACAGAAACTCAAACTGACAGTGACTAACATAGAGGGTGAAGTCTGTGTCACACACAATCTGGGCAGAAGTAGAAGCGGTCTTACACTTCTGAGGCAGTGTCTCCGGATGAAGCAGTCAGGCTCTGTCAATCTCTCGTGGCTCCCGTGTCGTCCTCCTCTGGAGGATGCAGCAGCAGGAGGCTGCCGTGAGCGCATGCACCCACGGAGGATCCACCCCAGAATATGTGTACATCCTTTGCCCGGATCTTAGCCATAGGCAACAAAGAAGGCTGGGGCATAGAGTCTGTCCCAACCACGAGCTCTTTCACACATCTGCCGTTGTGTACTGAGGACATCTGGCAGCCGCTGCCTCCAGCCCTGAGCCTGTGCCTGTCGTTTGGGCTCACAGTCAGTTCACTGAGCCACCACTGATGAGTTGGGATACTTCTGTCTGTTCTGCATGTCTCCTTAAGGGTGAGAGAAGACAAGAATGCCAGTCAAGATCCACCGATTAAAGAAAGTGTAGGAAGTGTGTCGGGGAGAAAAGAGCTGGGATATAGCTCAGTAGCACAGCACCTACCTGGCAAGTCCAAGGTCCTGAGTTCAATTCCTGGCACCAAAAAAAAGAAAGTGTGACTACTCAAAAGTGAGGCTGTGTCTGCACAGCACCAAGCTCCAGACTTGGTCCTGGGGGGCTCTGCTAGGCGGCACACTGCATAGCCGGGCAACAAAGAGCCCACATGCAGCCTAACCTTCAGCATTAACCTGTCACCTGTGTCAGATTGACACCTAAATGTGTCCTTTCAACTTCCCAGGTTGGGATGGGTTGGGTTGGGGTTGGGTTGGGCTGGGTTGGGTTGGGTTGGATTGGATTTGGTCTAAGGTGTGTGTGCAGTGCCGGTCTTCTAGGATTAAATGTTCTAGCATGTAGAACAAATCTCCATAGCCTTGTGTTAAAACAATTCCAGGAGGATGCAACATGTTCAGTTTTTTACTGAATGAGCTGATCATGTAATGTTGTTACTGTGTAGGCCTGCACACACACACACACACACACACACACACACACACACACACATATATACAGAGTGTACCCTTGTGCATTACACTTGAGGCCCTGGAACCCTGATCTTTTCTGTGTCTGTGGGCTTCCCTTAGTTGTATTTTTTATAGTTAGAATTCATTCCACAGTTTTGTACTCTCTGAAACTTTATTTAAACTGTATTTTTGTTTAGAAAGCCCTTCCTTCTAATATTATAACTGTATGTTCAGGCAGCCAATGAGGTAGCTCAGCAGTCTAAAGTGCCTGCTTAGGCGAGTACAGGGACTGTGGTTCCATCCCTAGCACCACATGCTGCACCAGCCCTGCCCCTAGGGAGGGCTGAGCTGGCCACAAAAAACAAAAACAAAAACAAAAAGAACTATGTGTTCATAATGGGAAATAGAAAATACTTAATGAAGGGAACAAAATAATTGCATAATATCACTGGTCCAGAGTGTATCCTGATACTTTAATATTGGAGAAAATATGAAAAATAGTCATATTTACTTCGGTCAGTCAAGTTGGGATCATACCCCATATGATTATATTCTTTTTATTCAATGATTGCTTTCCCCGAGTCCTTAAGTTCTGTTCAAGAACATGGTTTTGAATGACTTCCAAGGACTCTAGTCCTTGTGCTAGACCTCACAGTGCCTAAACAGCACTGGACATGCAGGCTGAGGCTCAGTCTTTGCTGTTCTTGATTGCACAGTAGTGACGTCTCCATTCCCGCCCCCCCCCTCCTCCGACAGTGTCTGAGCTCCTAATCATGGCACTGATGAGCCCCATCAAGGTGGCGTGGCCCGGCCAAGTGAGAGATGGATGCCAGCTGTCTGGCTGTAAGGCTGTAAGGCCTCGCTCAAGTGCCAGGACAGAAGCACCACAGGGGTGGCTCAGGGATGCTGGCACATGGTTTGCTGTGCTGTCACCAGAGGCTGGCCATCTGCTCTGTGTCCCCCGACAGTGGTGAGATCCTTCCTGGGACAGGAGGGAGCCTTCCCTGTGTACTAGGACTCAGAGGACAGGATTCTGGAGCTCTAGGAGATTCTGCATGGGACCTCTTCTTTGCACCCTATGCTCTCTCACCCTCTCCATTTTTCTCCTCCACTCCAGAGAGCATCCCTCCCTAAGAACTGCTCTTGTCCTTGGTTAGTTTGGCTCTCCTCATGTGAGGGGAACATTGGGCACAGAGCCTGCACCAGACTTGCCGTGGGTGTCCCTTCTTGCTGGCTTGTGTCAGTGCCTGGAACCGCTGAACTTTTTCCTTCTTGCTTTCCAAAACTTTCCAGTTTTGACTTTTCTATATTTTTTCTCTAACAGGCAACCATTGGGATTGACTTCTTGTCAAAAACCATGTACTTGGAGGACCGTACGGTGAGCACCTGTTTTGAGAACAAGAATTATGGGGGGCTCCATTGGACTTATCTCCTGGGTCCCTTATCTGGGCCCCCCGGGGAGTCTATACCAAGCGTGGGTGCTGGAGCTGGTGGTGCCAGCATTATAGAGCTGTTACCCAGCCCTCTCCACCAGAGGGAGCTCACTAACCTCTCCACCCTTGGCCCTGCAGGTGCGGCTGCAGCTGTGGGACACAGCTGGCCAGGAAAGGTTCCGCAGCCTGATTCCCAGCTATATCCGGGATTCCACCGTGGCTGTGGTGGTGTACGACATCACGAGTGAGTAGGGGCTGGGGCGATAGCTCAGTAGAATAAGTGTTTGCCTAGCAAGCACAAGGTCCTGAGTTCCATCCCTGTACTTCAAAAAAAAAAAGAACAAGTAGGTGATGGGGTCTGTACTTGAAGGAAAGTCACTAAGTCACTGTCAAGGGCGGTAGGTTCCCCAAAACAGGAAAGTGGGTGCTTGGGGCTAGAGGAGGTGAGTTTCTAAAGCTGGCTTGCCTCCAGCCTCTGCCCCTGCCTTGTCCTGGCTGTGTGTCAATGCTAGCTCTGGGCAGGAGCAGCTGTGATTTGTTAGCTGGCCTCTCGCTCCTCACCAGGCACCCAGGAAAGCAGCTGCTCTGCTAACCTCCCACATGGGGAGACTACACTGTAGAGCTCCTGCCCCCGCCCTGCCTCGTTCCCCACTGTTTCCAAGCTCAGCCACATTCGGTATGCTCATTTTTTACTCTCTGCTCTCAGCCACCACAGCCAGGTCTGACTATCGGCCTCTAAAGCCACTATCCTGGGCCCGGCAGGATGGCTCAGTGGTCTAAAGTCCCTGCTTAGGGAAGCTTGGGCGACTTCAGGGACCGCGGTTCAATGCCCGGCACCACATGCTGTGCCAGGCCTGCCCTTGGGGCGGGCTGAGCTGGCCGTAAAAAATGAGTGAATAAACAAACAAGGGTTCTGAAACAAGAATAAAAATAATAAATAAAATAAAATATTAAAAATAAATAAATAAATAAAGCCACTATCCTGGTAGAAATCATGAAACCTTTCAAATGGAGTGCCTCCTCCCCCAGAGGGCAGCTAGGCAGTGTGAGGGTTCTCAGGGCCGTGGGGAAGGCCTTGATCCTTCTGTGAGGCCCCACAGTCCTGGTCTGTGTGGACAGTACTGCCATGTCCCGGCAGTCAGAGTACAGGGCTCCTGCCCCTGCTATTCCTGATGCCCTCTGGGGCCAGCCCCCACCTGCAGTTGACCCTTACTTTCTGCCTCCAGACCTCAATTCCTTCCAGCAGACCTCTAAGTGGATTGACGATGTCAGAACAGAGAGGGGCAGTGACGTCATCATCATGCTAGTGGGCAACAAGACGGACCTGGCTGACAAGAGGTAGGTGCTGGGGCAGAGGCATCAGGCTGAGGCCCCGCTGTCTCCTGCCTGCCTGCTCTGTAACTGCCTCTGACCAGCAGTCCTAGATGCATAGGTAGCAGGTTTGTGCACCCAGCCTGCCACCACCCACAGGAGCTGTGGGAACACCAGGTGGGACCCCATGCACTCTGGTAGCTCGTCTCTGAGACGCCCTGTCATCCACTGCCCGGGAGCAGAGCACTAACTGGTCTGCCTGGAGCCCTGTGAGCCTGGCCCAGCCCAGCACTCGTGGTCTCAGCTCCACAGTGACCACGGTACAGACCTGAGGAAGCAGAAACTGTGCTCCCAGGAGCCTCTGCTTGTGTTTCGTACCCCTGCCCTCTGAAATACCAGCTCTGGCATGCAGTGTGTGTGAGCCCTGGTGCCAGGGGTGAGCCTGTGGAAGGTCTGTGGGACATCACCCCGGGCCTGGCCTGCACAGCCTGACTTGGTGCTGGGCATGAAGCTCCCATGGAAAAGCCTTCCCCAAGGCCTCCCTCCCGCACACAGCAGCCGAGGAGCTCTTAGAGTATTTGTCTGCTTTTTCCTGGACTCTGACTTGGGCACTTAAAGCAAACAAAGCATGCAGGCTTCCCACAGCTCGTTAGGGTCTGCTTTGTGGCAACCTCACCCTTCAGGTAAGGAAAGTGAGCTCCAATCCCAGTTATGGCTTTGAAGGCTTTTTTCTTTCCTTTTTTTTTTTTAACTTTGGATTCAACTTGACTGTATTGAACTGCATCCCCAACCCTTTTTTGATGTTTTTATTTTGAGACACAGCCTTGCTAAATCATTAAGTTGTCCAGGCTGGGCTTGAACTTGTAGCACTCTTGCCTCAGCCTCCCAAAGTGCTGGTATTACAGGCATGTGCCACCATGCCCAGCTTGGGGGAGTTACTTTTAACCTTGGTGTCTGCACTGGACAAAGAGGACTTACACTACCACCCAGCGAGGGAGTGTGTGGTTGGAAGCTGTGTGCAGCCACAGGCTGTTACTGTAGTGGGGAGAGCGGGGGCGACCAAGCCCTGTCCCGGGCCTGCCTCTCAGCACAGAAGCCCCTGTGGAGGAGGAAGTCACGGAAGGGCCGCTGTCTGTGCCTGCTGCCCGCTTCTTCCTGGGGAACAGGTTGAAACCCTGGAAGGAGGCCCCAGGCTCTGAGCCTGGGCCCCAGCCTGGATTCCTCTGCCGTGCCAGGCAGTCATTCCTCGTCTCATATTGTTGCCTCCGCCTCTGCCAGGGCCTGCTCCTCTGCAGAACTGATTTCCCTCTTCCCTCCTCTCCAGACAGATAACCATCGAGGAAGGGGAGCAGCGTGCCAAAGAACTGAGTGTCATGTTCATTGAGACCAGCGCGAAGACCGGTTACAATGTGAAGCAGGTGAGGGTACACCAGGTGCTGGCCCTGCATGCCTGGGCCACGGAGGCTCACAGGTGGCTTCTGGGTGTTGACGGCCATGGCTTAGGACCTGCTCACCCTGGGTTGGGTTAGGGCAGCTAAGCAGAGGATCCATAAACCTACACAGTGGGGAAGGAGCCAATGCCCAGAGCTATAAAACACATGAGAGGAAGGGACGCCCTTTGGGCTCCATCAGGACAGTGTCAGTCACTGGCCACCCCAGCAGTGACCAGTCTTGGGCCCCTGGTATGTGAGTGTCTAGCCTTGACTTCTGCATTTCTGAGCGAAGCTGTGGCTCCCAGCATCTTGCCTTACTTGGACTGAGAGGTGCAGAAATCACTTCAGCATCCTGGGCTTGCGCCTTGGACTTGGCAAGTGCTTGGGGCCATGGAGGCAGCTCAGGCTTGGAGCAAAGAGCCACCATGGCGAATTCATTCAAGGGAGAGAAGGTGGAGCTTAGGGCTGAGCCTCCACGCTCATGCTCGGCCTGGATCCACACACCCCAAGGAGCCCCCAGCTGGCATTCAGCAGGTGAGCCATTTGGGGTGGAGAAAACCCACATTTCCTGTCACTGGCCTGTAACTTGTGTGTAGCACGTTCCTCAGTGAGAGCTCTCGGTATCAGGGCCAGGGCTTTCTGGCTGACAGAAGTCACAGAGCTTCCTTACTGCCTCCTGTCACCGCAGGGTGAACCGGCTGTGCATCGCCACCTCGGTGTCACACAGGGTGTAGACCTACTGCTGGATCGAGCTGCTTAGTGTTCCTCAGGAAGGCCGGGTGCCACTCTCTCACACATTTTCAGCTTTAAATATTTGGAGGTCTAATGTGGCACCAAGTGGTCTCCTTCAGCATCCCGTGTAATCGATTTCACACATTAAAAGGGGACTCTTAGTTTCTCCAGACCATTGAAAGGGGTGAAGGGGGCTCAGCTTTGATAGTGAGGAGACCTTGGCGAGGTGGCGGGAAGGGAGGAGTTCTGGGCCGGGGCAACACTGGGAGCAGAGCCTGTTTCACGTGCTGTACGCGTTCTCGGTCCTGGGTGAGAAGCATAAGCTGGTGCCGCATTCTCGCCACTCCCGGCACTGGCACTGTCAGGAACATCTGCATGTGGTGCTGGTTCACCCCAGGTGGATGGCGCTCGTGGCAGTGGAAAAGGAGGAGTGGCAGGGCAGTGGGAAGGGACAGAGTCAGGGCACTGGCGACATGAAGGAGACCGCAGGTCTTCTAGGACCCAGCCACCTCTGTGATGTAGGACTGCCCTCCACACAGCTCCCTCTCTCCCTGCCAGCTCCTGCAGGGCCAGGCATGAGTCTAAGGCTGCTGCAGTGTCCCTGAAGGCACTCGGAGAGGTGGGGGCGGCAGGGCTTGCCGCTCTTTGGGCTGAGGAGGGAAGGTTGTGGGAAGCAGAGGCCAGACCCAGATGGTCCACAGGGCGGGGAGCGCCTGCCCTGCCACAGGCATGCAGCCTCCCCTGACTTAATCCCAGAAAGCTCCGGAGCGCAGGCAGCTTGCTTCCTCTGCTGGGCTCTGTAGCAGCTTCCTCACCTGGGTCCTGGCTGCCTTTAGCCTTGTCACCCAGCCGAGTGCTCAGAGAAGGCGGGGCTCTGGAGTAAAGCTCAGAGTCAGACTCCCCTTGTCCTCAGTGAGCTAATGGGGTGGGTCTAAGCCCAGGGCCCAGAGTTCCTGTAGTTGAAATCTATGGAGAGAGGGACAGTACTCATTTATTTGTCCATTTGAGCAGCTATAATAAACCACGGTAGACAGTATGGCTTATAAACAATAGAAATTTATTTCTCATAGTTCTTGGGGCTGGGGAGTTCCAGGCCAGTGTGATGGCAGTGTCTGGTGGGGGCATGTCTCCTGGTGAATGGTACCTTACGGTTACTTGGAAGCGACAGACAGGCTCCCTCAGGCTTTCTCCACGAGGACATCAGTCCCCTTCACTCTGATGACCAGCCTTCTCCTAATGGCCTCATCTGTAAGGCCATCACAGATTTCAGTGGATGAATTTTGGAGAATGCAGATACTCAGACCATAGAGATTTGGGGTGTTCAGTGCCCTGCGCTGGCTACCTCCAAGATCTCTTCCGTCAGCACCTCCCCGACCAGGCTCATCCTTGCAGCCCACCCTTACCCAACATCCACATTTACAGACTCACGTCCCTAGAAACCCACACCCATGCACCATGTACGCCTATCCCCACACTACACAGGCCCACAAAACATACCACCTGTTCACACCCACACTCGCACACTCACACACCGCTCCTCATACGCACTCAGGTATCACGGCACATGGACGTGCTACACACACACCCAGTATGCACATCGCCCACACAGCCCCGTGAGGTCACATCCACACTCCCACGTCCCTCATTTGACGATGGCTGTGGCTCCCCTTGGCCCCCACCTTCCATAGGACTCTCTGAGGAGAGCTGTGTGTCCTCCCCAGGAGGACAGTAGCACAAGCCCAGCTAAGGAGCCTGGACACAGGGCTGGATCGTTCTTGGCACCAGAATCCATCCCAGTGTGCCACTCCCTTAGGTGAGGAGAAGGAGCTTTGTTCCTTGTGCACATGCTGAGCCCTGCTCCCTGACAGGCACAGGTTGTAGTGGGCTAGCAGAGAGTTTAGGAGCAGCCCTGCCTGTGAGGGTCCAGTCAGTGACAAGCACACAGGGCAGCTGAGCAGGTGGAGAGGGGCAGGGCAGAGGGGAGGCCCGGGGCCAGGCTCACCCTGCGTCTCCCCCATCTTGGCAGCTTTTCAGACGCGTGGCATCAGCTCTGCCCGGCATGGAGAATGTCCAGGAGAAAAGCAAAGAAGGGAGTATCCTTTGCCTGGGTCACATGAGTGTAAAATGTGCCAGAAGCAGTTTATTCACCCTTAGTGTTAGAGCTGGGCTGTCTTGCAGCCCTGTCCAGCTTGAGCCATCACGGCCTCTTCCTTATAGCACTGAGTCACAGCCAGGGGAGGGTATGATGGGGTGGCACAGAGCAGGGAGGGAAAGGCAACCCCTCTGCCTCCCTCTAGTGAACAGCGTGAACTTCTCATGAGAAAAGGTCGACTCTTTACTCGGGGAAGGAGTCTGTGCACCGCAGATGTGACTGCACTACATCTCGGTCTGTACACAACGTCTCCCTCCCGAAGTTAACGCCCCTCCCATGTCTGCCTGCCTCCTGTGCCCAGCCCCGCACAGCCCCATCTCCTCACTGCTCTGTGGAGCCTGAAGCTGAGCCCACCCCTGGGTGCTGAAATTGAGGCTCACAGATGTTGCCTGACTGTGGAGCGGTTAGGGTTCCTGCTCGGGCTTGCTTCTTCATCAGGCCAATCCTGTGTGGGCAGACTGCTCCTCAGAAGGCATCTGAGAGGCCAGGATGAGAGCTGCTCAGCTTGCACCTTGTCAGAGTCCCTGCCGAGGAAGGCCCTTGAGACTGAGTGCTCAGTCCCCAGCTTGCCCCTCACAATGGGATTGGTCCCCACACAGCAGCTTCCCAGCATCCTCCACTATTCTTAGGTCTCTGAGAAGTCACAGGGCAACCTCAGGCTGATAAGGGTTGAAACAAGGAGCTTAATATTGGAAGCCAAAAGGAAATGACATCCTGGCCACACTTGTCCCTCCCTTCTGTCTGATGTGGCCTGTGCCAGAGTGGGGGACAGGGTTGGGACACTAGGAGCCTCAGTGCATACTGAGGTCCCAAAGAGTGGGTTCTCCAGTAGTTCTCAGAGGTCAAATAGTGGTTGGTGTGCTCCTCTAGGAGAGAAGGCTGAGGAGACCCAGTGAGAGGAGTCTCCTGATGGCTCAGGGGTACTCCAGGGGTGCAGGTGAAGAAACAGGCTTGGAGCCCATCAGGGAACCCCTCAGAGCTCTGCCAAAGTGTTAGGCACTACACCTCAGAAGGGAGAACCCGTGTGTTACCTATCACACCTTCTCTGAGGTGCCGGGAACATCCAAAAGGCAGCCCACAGCAGCATAACTAGAGCAGGACTGGGGGGGGGGGGGATCAAGGTGTAGGTGTTCCCTGCACACCTGCCAGAGAGAGAAGGGTTGCAGACAGCCTGATGTCATCCTGCCAACTGCACAGATGTGGCCCATTGACTAGGAAGGGTGGTGACCATTTCATTCCCATTCTCCCAAAGGCTCGGCCATGTCAGGTGGGCTGTCTGTGCAGGGTGACACCTAGCACATCTTCAACATAGTATGTCTAGCATGTCAACCATCTGCGAGTGATCCGTGGGCCCCTGGGGAGAACCATAGAGGATACATAGTAAACAGATGACAAGGATGAGCTCATCCATGTCCCTTTTCCCAGCTGCAGGACACCCCCACTTGGAAGACCCAGCCTCCCCTCATACTGCCCAGAAGCCCACGGGCTGCCCCTTCTACAAGAGTGGTTAGACCAGCCTTGAACAGATCCCTGAAGGGAGCAGGTAGAGGGAGCAGCCAGTGTGGTTTAGCTAGACTGGTGGGCCAGTGCTTCTGTTTATGAGTGGTTCAAACCTGATATACTTTGCAATTATATCTGGAGTTATGTTCAATGCCAGGACCAACTACGGTGCCTTGTGATGTGTGAGAAGTTCGCACTTAGCCTTATCCACTCTGCCAAGGCCCCGGCAAATGTGTAAGCTTGTGCTTCAGCTGCAGGTGCAGAGCTATCGTACCTCATCTTCATACTAAGACAGAAGGCCTCCTCAGGGCCAGCATCCAGCCTTCCTATCCAGCAACCCCTGCCTACTTATCACCTGCAGTCTCAAAATAGGGGGTGGAGGAAGGCACTGAGTGGTGACAGAGTGGTAGCACTAATGCCCTTGGCTGGATCTGCACACACAAGGCCCCTCTCCTGATTTCTGCCCAGGCAGTATGCCTCCATAGCATGGGCTCTGGGCTCTTTCTGAGCAAGGCTGTCATATGCAAAGGAGTAACTTGGGCATGCATGAAATGGCCCTAAGGAGAAGAGACACGGAAGAGCATGCGCAAGGCATGCGAGCATGCTCGGTTTAGTCGGTAGAGCTGGGACCAAAGCCAAATATCTGTGTCCTGTAGCCATGGAACTCCGCCAGTGCGCTGGGCTACTTTGGTGTTCCAGACAGAGAGGATTGTCCTCACAGCACAGAGTCGAGCTGCTGGCATGTGCAGCCATTTGGGCAAGATCACAGCTGCCTGTCTGGGCCCACTCGTTATTTCAGGAGCCAAAGGGAAGAAGCAGTAGGCCCTGAGTGTGGTCTGTGAGCCAGAGAGACAAGGCTGACTCGCATTGCACTGCCCAAAGGAAAGACATGTAGCAAGCCTCTCAAGGGCTGTGGGAAATACCCACAGTGAGCCTTCTCTGGGGAATTTTAGACTGAGGGCACTTTGTTCATCCTTGTTCTTTACACTCACCCTTGAGCACTATTGGTGGTTTGTGGCATTACAAGGAAAGATGTGACATTACATGGTAGAGTATGTGTGAAAGCTCCTGGCAAATGATCTGAACCTCTGCACTCCAAGACTACAGCCAATGTTTTAAATCAGGTAGAATTATAGTCTCTTCAAAATTCAGTTCTCCCCCTGCAGTACCCACATTTCAAGTACTTAGTTGTCCATGTGGCTGGAGGCTTCCGTGTTGGACAACGGAGATATAAAATATTTTCATAATTGCAGAAAGTTCTTTCAGACAGTACTGTTCTGCAAGTGCCTGTAGAATTGTTTCCCAAATACTTGTGCATTAGAACTCTAAAGGAAGAAATTGGCAAAACTACACATCTTAGGCCCTAGGCAGCACCTAGGAAAATGTATCTTTAACTGGTTCCCTGGAAAATTTTTTGATATAGTCTCAAAAGGGTTACATAGCACACAAGAGTATCCTGGACCTGATTGTGCATGCAACGGTGTATTTTTAATGACAGGTAACTTGCATCTTGGGCAGAAGTTTGGAGCGCTGTAATAGTCCCCAGATCTTAAGCTGGACCAGTGGCTCTCAACCACAGCTGATCCTGCCCCCTGATAGTGTCCCACAGGGGACATTGAGCAACTTCTGCAGGCATTTTTTGATTGTCCTAAGTTTGGGAGAGGGGAACAAGTGCTGTGGAATCTAGTGGGCAGATGCTAGGCGCTCCTTAGTAACCTACTTGCACAGTACGGCCTCACAACAAAGAGTTAGCTGGCGGAAGACGTCAGTACTGCTGAGGTCAAGAAACAGCACGAAAGGAATGTAGCATGGCCTTGTCATTTGAGAGCTTAACTCTAGCCTGGGAGTATAGTGCTGTGGTAGAGAACATCGTTAGTATATGCGAGCACTTACCATGTCCAAGGGTTCAAGGTATGGGTTTGATCCCTGGCCCCAGTGTAATCAAAACCAAATCCCTGAGCTCAGATGGCTTTGTGTTTGTACCCAGCCTCTCAGCCTCCTTGCTGGACGATGCAAGTTTTAGTCACCACCCCACAAGGTCCGTTGCAGTGCAGTGACACATCTACAGGACTCTGTGCAGTCCTAGCACGGAGTGCTGTGGCTTGCACAGCACTGACCCAAGGCTGAGGACAAGTTTTATAAGTGGAGCAAAGATTTGTGGATATGATATATCTGTCCCAGGTTATGGCACTGTGCCACCAGAGCCGCCTTGGGGAAGCCACTGTGTTGGCTCAGAGGGGCACTTGGAGAAGACCTGGAGGCTCCAGTGAGGCCTGTGCCCAGTCCGAAAGTACAGGCAGGGAGTGGGGCCTGCTGGGGCTTTGAGGGTCACTGACACACAGCTGGCAGAGAACAGCCACAGGACATTCTTGGCATTGTGTTTACAAAAACTCTAAGGAGTGGAGAAGTAGAGCCATTGGCTGGACTAGAGAAGACCGAGCTGGGTTGTAGGGGAGGTGGCAAGGGAGACAGTTGTTTATTACGTATTTACCGTGGTATAAAAAGTAGGTGTGTGAAATGGGGAGATAGCTCAGTGGCATAAGCACCTGCCCGGCAAGCTCAAGGTTCCAAGTTTGATCACCAATACTATTCAAAAAAAATGTGGGTAAGTATACATGCATGCATGCATACATACATACATACGCAAGATAAAATCTTTTGTATCTGTGTGTATAGACACACAAAAGGAACAAAAGCTATACCCAAACTACACACCCTTCCAAATGGGCTTTTAGAGGTGCCCAGAGTTCTAGTTTTAAGCTTCACAGCTACAGAAGGGAGGGATCATGTAGATTTTAGGAGATGTGTGTCTTTTCATGGTACTTCAAGCCAAACCAATCTCTTTATGCTCATATAGGGGACACCAAAATATCCCTGAGATGTCAACATCAGGTCTTAATAGCAGGGCTCATTATACCACCCCACTGCATCCAGTGCAGATCCTACATCAGCCCCAGCACAGAAACTGATTTTATGCAGGACCCAAGAGTTTAGTCCTGAAGTGCAATTAGAAGGTGGCTCAGTGCAAGACTAAATTTCAGTCTGGGCTTTCAGCCTGGTGAGGAGATGGAGTATGCTGGCTGTGTGTTTGGAACTTACTCCCTAGTCCCTAAGGCTGCTGGTGGAAAAGGCTGCACAGAGAGTTGTGTAGGCACCATGGGTGCAGCTCCTTACAGCTGCCATGCTCAGGAGTAAGTGCCATGCTCCGAAGGGAGCTTGAGGGCCTGATGTTCCTGCTGCCGAGCAGGGCAAGGCTCGCCTTCCCCTGTGCTTTGAGATGGGGGCACCCACACCTGACCTGCTGGGTGTTTCCTGTCCAGTGGACTTTGGGACAGTAGAGTCGAGGCTGTGGCTGTGCTCTGGCCTTTGAGCTCTGGTCACCAGGGAAGGCTCCTGAGTTGGGGACTCCCTCGTTGTGTGTCCATGATGCTATGCCACAGCCAAGCAAGGTAAGCTTTGCTTGGGGTGGACAGGGCTGGGTAATGTCAGGTAAATGGGGGAAGAAGAGAAGAGCAGGAGCTGGCGACCACATCCTTCCTACAGCAGCCCCGCAAAGAGATTGAGTCCCTGAACATCTGCAGAGGGACCGAGCAGCAGCTAAGGGGTCACAGGACAGGGCACGAGGCATGTGGCGGCCTCTCTGAGTCATCTTCCTTAGCTCAACTTCTGCAGTGATCGACATCAAGCTGGACAAACCCCAGGAGCCCCCAGCCAGCGAGGGCGGCTGCTCCTGCTAATGCAGAGCCAGACCCACGGCTTCCTACGCACTACTCGCTTGTTGTGTTGCTTCCTATTGGTTAGCTTCCTAATGGGGGTGGGAAACACGTTTACCAGGATGGGAGGATTTTTCTTTTCTCTCTGTCTAGGAGTAGGGTGGGATAGGGAGGGAGGCTGGGCATCAGGGATCACATCACTCTTAACAGCTGTTACTTAAACAACTATTTTTTGGTTTGGTTGTAATATATTGTACTTTATTAAGATTGCCAAAAACTGTTAAAATTTAAAAAAAAAAAATTTAAATCATGTGTATACAACTTTTTGCCAGATAAAAATGTAGTCATTTTTATTTGAAAGATGTGGTTTTTTGTTTTTGTATATTTGTAAACTTATAGAGAACCTTTTCCACGCCACCCCCCCTCCTTCCTGTTCTCTTTGAACTGTTCATCGCCTCTGCCTTCCTCCCATCCCAGCCCAATAAATTAAAGCAATTAACTGAGCAACATAATTAGGCCTCAGGTCAGGCCATCGACCCAAATCAACCAGGCCCCACCATTGAGGCCCATGAATGATTAAATCAAACATTAAAACAGGACAGCCTCCAGAGAGGTAGCACGCTCAGGCCTTCCACAGGTAGTGCGGGACCTTGGCATTAGCAGAGCTCTGAGATGAAACAGAAGCCTTGCAGACTGCAGGCTCCTGGGAGACTGCTTGTGCCTCCCCTTCTCCCCGAAAACAAGCCATGAAGGGAGGGGAAGGCATAGGCACTCCCTGTGCCTGTCCAGTGGCGAGCAGAGCAGGGGATCGCAAGAAGGATGGGGTGCTGTTGGCAACTGCAGCCTGTGTGGCTTATAGACTGGGGCACCCCATGTAGTTCCAAGATGTTCTAACCAACCTGCCCAATGGTCAGCACACATAGCTAGTTAGACTCTCAGAAATTGAGTGTGTGACACTGGGCAGCATGTTGTCATGTAGTAGTCAACCTGGCATGTCAGGGATGCTGGAGCCTGTACTGTACCCCATTTTGTTCACCCCTCTGTGGCTAGGGAAGAGAGGATGATCTGCAGAGCTGCCACCTCAAAAGACACATGTTCTCAGATTCTTGGTTGCTACTGAGCAGTGTTCTGGAAAGAACACACCCGATTTCTTGGTGTTTTCCAGCCAGTGGCATGGTGCAGGTGAAGTCATTATGTACCTTTGTGGCAACTGTGGCACACTGTGGGCACCTGAAAGGGAACTAAAATGGGGTTTCTAGAAGACTGCACAGAGTATGGGGCTCTGTCCCCAGAGCCCACCTTTCCCCATCAACTCTTTAAACAGAAGGGTTTAATCCTAAGAACCTGTAAAATCCCAGAAGAAAACTTTCTCTTCTGTATAAGTCGGCCAACATTCCAAATCGACCTAGACTCTACCCCCAGGCCTGTACAGTCTGCCAGGCTAGGGCTGACCAAAAACATAACCCCCTCCTGCCCAGCTGGCCTTGGTTCTTCCTTCAGGCTGCCAAAGGCATGAATAGGTATGCTACAGTAGCTTCTGAGGTGTGTAGGATGAATTCCTCCACAAGGCAAAATTGCAACAAGATTGTAAGAGTGCAAGAATGAGTTTTGGAACTTCTCAAAAAATTAATCTACAATGGCAGCCAATAAGTGGCAGAGCTAGTTGGTGCGATACGCTTGCCACATGCCATCAGCCTGGGAGATGGTGTCAGAGCTGAACTCTAGAGAGGAATTTGTCTTCTAGTGGAGAGGAAGCAGGAATTCACCTGGCACCTCCTCTGGAAGGCAAGGACCAATGTACAAGCGTAACTTAAATGTCATGTGTTTAGTTTTTATATGTGTGTACATAATTATATATAGAGATAGACTTGTGTATACACCTTCCACAAACACATCTTCAGAGATACATGTATTCAATGTATATTCTTGTCTTTCCTGCTCTCAAGTTGGTACTTGCATTGTGAAAACAGTTTTGGAAATTCAAAAGCACTGCAGTGTGTTGAAATAAGAAATACTAAATATTGTCAAATAATTTGTGATTGTCTTGCCATCAATAAAGTAATGCATAGATGTGTTAAACTACAGGCAAAAATAGCCCGCAGGAGTATCTCAACCACCTCTCTATGTACTTATATTCACGGGTGTGCCTGCCTGTGTGGGCCACTGTAGCTCCACTGTGAGCACACCCCCAAGTGGTGCTTGTGGGAAGAGTGTTTACTTACCTCGTGAGAATTTATGGGAGTCCACTTTACAGTGTCTGGCCTGGTTGGCCGTGAGGGCCATCACCTAGGGCCTCTGGGACAGCCCTGTGGACAGGGATCTACACTGTGTCTTAGTGAATGAATGTATGGTAGATTTTAATTTTCTTAGACTGGAGAGTAGCTCTTCTATAAAACAAGGTAGAAACTCTGTACCCTTCTCAAGTATACACAGTCCAAGGCACCATGGTCTCTTTCTCCATCGTGGCCTAGGGAGTAGTATGAGATGCCAGATGTCGTGCAGCTTGATGTGGCCTTAGTGAGTCCTGCTCTTCCCAGCCTGCACACATCCTCCTCCCTTGAGAACAGGCTCTCCCAAGCCCTGTAGCCTCAGCAGGTGAGCGTACTGCCTGCTCTCCGTCTTCCTATCCCGTGAAGGCCTGCCACTCCAGAGCCTTCCTCTCCTGGGTCTGCCTGCTATCCTTTCCTTCGTGGAGTCGTAGAGCAGTCAAGCAGACATCTTTCACTTGCTTGTAGGTAGGGCCTTGACTTAGTTAAGGTTTAGTAATGGTCAGCTTCTCTTGGACATGTCAGGAGTCTTGCCTCTGCTGAGTCCACATGCATTAGTAGGCAGCAGCGTGGAATACTTTCTGGACATGATCTCAATTTAGTCATTCAGTCCCTCTCCCCAAAGACTAGACCTGACCTCACAAATAAGCAGGATCCTCTTCTCCTGGTACTCTTTTTCTCTAGGAATCTCAAATCCTGTCAGTAAAGGTCCCATTCCAGATTAGAATGAGTGGAGGTCAGAAAGGTAGATAGCACATTTACGAAGACACACATGCGCCAAAATGAAAAGTGCAACATCAGTAACCAGAATGCTGTAGCTACAGCTGTCTGATCCAAGGTCAGCCTGCCTGATGGCAGAGGCAGTGGTTTTCCCTTGGCCACAGGCCTCAGTGTTGTCTCTATTGCTGTCCTCTTCCTATCACCTTCCTTCAACGTTTTTCTGGAGTGTTCCTGAGGGAAGCAGATGAGTTCATGTGTACAGGGCAACAGAAATGAGGACTGACAGGTGGAAGCAGGAGGTGGACACATCCGGGGTGCAGAGACCGTCAGCCGCGGGCTAGCCAGTGCCAGCCCTCCAGTACAGTTGTAATAATGAAGGGTTAGCACTGCTGGTTCTGGCGTCCTGCAGACAGGGCAGGCTTCTTCCTCCACAAAATAGCTGGTCCCCAAGGGAGGATGTCGGGAGACCAGCAGGCCAATGCCTGTGAGTCAGCTAGCAATGTGAGGGGCAGCCTGACAGGAATATGTCTGTGTGCATCAGCCCTCTGGGTTGTACGCTCACTAGTTTCCAAACTACCTCTCCCCAGAGAATGTGAGGCAGCGAGTGTCCCTTGCCAGAATGAGATGGAGGTCCCCATCTTCCTGTGTCACAGGTGAGAGAACGATGACCATGATGGTGACCTGTGTACAGTTCCCCAGTAGGGTGATCAGGAAGTGATCAGGAAGCAGGGTGGTGGCAGGCTTTGTCCACTGCTGACCTGTGTACAGATGAGACTGCATACTAATGTGGAATTGACTGCTGTGTGAGAGGGAGTCCCTCGGGCCATCTCTAATCTGTGGTCAGGACAGAAGCTTCTTCCTGACATGTTGCCAGTGAGCTAGAAGAAAATACAGGTCCACTTTGGGCTCCTCCATTGCAAGAGAGCTGGTCCCCAAGTCTGCCTCAGTTGTCTTAGGCACCACACACATCAGGACACCTTTAGAACGTATTTGAAACTAGTTATTGGAAGTATTCCAAAATCTAGGGATCTCGGTATTCAAACTTCCTAGGCTTCAAACCTGTTTGGCTGACACTCCCAGCGGGACACAGCTTGTCGGGCACACCTTGCAGCAGGAGTTTGGATGTCCCTTCAGGAAGCAGGCCTCCTCAGCACGGAGCGCCGGCTGTACCCTGCGTGTGTCCCCTTCTCCCTGCACTTTTCCCCTCACCCATCCCTGGGAAGTGATGGCTATGAGGAGCACAGAGGGTGGCACTTCCTTCTCTTACGGGCTCAGAGGGCGTTTTGGCCATATTGACTTTACATTAAACTGTGTAAAATGTGGAAAAGACTCAGCATGTTGGTCAAACAATAAACTGTCCTAATTCTCAACACGAAGCATGTCTTGTCTGATATTTCTAAGTGACGCAAACACATGGGGGAAGGGATTATTCAAAAATGTTCTTTCTGCAAGAACCTCTCTGGTGTCTGCGAGGCACAGCCCTTTGCATCCTCTGCCCACGTGGGTTGCCACCAACTCTGAAGGATAAGGTGGGACGAAGTAGAGATTACATCCACCCACATTCCCAGAATGTCAGCTGTGTAAAGGCTGAGGGAGGGGAGATTAGACAGAAGCAAGACTCCAGTATATTTGCTGTCATCCCCACTGTCACTTGCCACAGCTGAGCTTACGAAGGTTGGATGCAGCTGGATTACGTGTCCTGATTTCCAGATAGCACCAAAAGGCAAGAACCTAAGAAGCATGGTCACCTTTCAGATGATACCACCTAGCCACACCCCACACCAGTGAAGCAACACTCCCAAAGCCCCAGTTCTCAACTAGAAGGAAACTTGATAACTGCTCTAGTTCTGGGGTCACTTCCAAAGAAGACTCAGATACCACAATCAGACACACAATCACTCTGGCCTGTGGATGCTGGAAATCTTCTTTAGGTGAACTGTACCAGCTACACCTCTACTAAAGGGTCTGAAGATCCTAGAACCACCCCCCCCATCTGCTACCTCAAAGAGGCTATTTCTAATTAGAAAGGAGAAGAAATAATGTCCTTGCCCACTAAGCCTTTTTTTCTGTGGGAGAGAACAGGCAGAGGGGTGAAAGTCAGAGTGGAGGCCTCATGGGCTGGAGCGAAACTGCTGCAAGACAAGCAGTCCTTCCACAACTGCAGTGCTGAGAACATGCCTTCACACTGCCAAGGGAGCACAGGCCGTCCCTGCATGAAGGTGGCACAGCTGCTCGCTGGCCTTGGCCTCTGGCAGGCTCAAAAAGTACTTTTGAGGCTCCCTAGATCTGGATGTGAACGTGCGTCACGATGACACTTTGGAGGATGAGGCAGGATGATCGGCACAAGTTTTGAGGATGGCCTCAGATGCACGGTGAGATCCTGTCTCAAAAACCAAAAGCCTATTTTATTTATCAAGCAAAGTATTAACCACTTAGAAAAGCAATAAACCAGCCAAATATTTAAGACAGAACATCACTTTGAAAAGGCAACTTTTTTTGAATGAATACACAACCCCACAATCTACAAAAAACCCTTTTTCCATTTTTTTGTTCCACAGCATTCTAGTTCAGGGTATAAAATAAGCTGATCGAACAGCAAATGGAATGCCACAAGCCCTAGGCCATCCAGATGCCAAGGTGTGTCTAGGGCTCCCACACCCCCAGCGAGCCACCAGGACACGAGAAAGGCATGTGGGGATTGAGCATGTATAATATTATCGCCCAGGAATACCATCAAGGACTCCTATCAAGCCTTTAGACATACTGCTGAGGCTGGAGCGTGGACAAGTCAGTGAGCTCACTAACAACCAGTGTCAGCTCTTCCATGTTCTTTTATACTGGTTTTCACAATTGGGAAAACTATCTACAAACCTAAGAATTCACTGACTAGACAATGTATTGCCTAAGAATGGGAGGGGCAACTGGAAATCAACTTCATAAACAGATTGTTTATTTCCAGCAAAGAGACCAAAGCACAAAGCCAAGGATAAGAAAACTTTATAGATGATAAACACATGTCCTAACAGCATCCTCTATGTGGAGTCCACTTGTTATGTCACAAAGACCTTGACCTTAAACATAGGCTAAAGGGACATTCATTTTGATGAATGTTTAAAAGTGAACAATGACAGATTTTGTTTGTTTGTTTGTGGGACTGGGGTTCAAACTTACAACCCTGCACTTGCCAGGCAGGCACTTGTGCCACAGAGCTATCTCCCCAGCCCCAAAGGGAAACAATGACAGAAAGGAACTTAAACAAAACTTCTTGTCCGATATGAACAGTCATTTGCTTCTAGAACAAGGGAACATTCCTAACTAAATTTTGTACCCTTTATCAACTCCAGACTACCCAAGCTTTTTCCAGTGCTGTGGGTCAAGCACAACTATGGCCTGTGCTTGGGAACTGCCCCTCAGGCAATTTTAGCCAGCCACTTCTCCAGGTCCTGGATGTCGGCAGAATCTATACCTCCTCTCCCACCCTTGGCACTGCACTCAAGGAACTCCACTTTCATGGGCAGCTGTGAGAATTCAAACTCTTTGCCTTTCTTTCCAAGATGAGCAGGGACAGTGCTGGCGCTGTCCAGTGTGCTGGGCGCAGCAGAGCGGGTGACTCTTAAGGTGTTGCTGTGGGACAAAAGGAAAACAAGTCAGGAAGCAAATTTTATCCAGCAATTAAGTCGCATTAATTCTTATTATTTTAGTATGAATGCTTAATCATAAAACAGTCAGGTATGCAATTAAGGTTACTGAATAAGCATGCACATAACCAGATGTGGGTCCACCTTGGTCGGAGGACAAGAGAACAGCAATGGACACAGATCACACTGAACCCAGGGCCCCCTGAACACCACTTTAAAATACGTAGCTGTGATATAAAAACTTAAATTTCTGAAAAAATGGATAGATAGTATCTTTTTACCTTTAGTTCATTTGGATGTGTCACTTACAAATCCACAAACTTCAGACTCTTATCTAATTTGGCACAATTAGCATTCTCCCACTTCATGCTGCCTTCTGCCCCCTGCTGGCCTTCATACAGATGCATAAGCCTCTAGCCTGCTGCCCCTTTCTGTTCCCAAGGGAACAGAGTATGCACGGCTTTTTCACGAAATAAAGCACTTCCATGCTGTCTGCCTAACCATGGCAAATAGTGTACATGGTCTCAAGCTGGAGCTTGACAAGGTAACAGACAGATAATCTGGGGAGGAACAGGAACCCTGAGAACTGTTCTCTAAAGAACCAGAAATACAGTTTTCTGGGCCACACTGGATTCTGTGCATATTTTTGCTGCTGCTGCTTTTCTTTTTTTTTTTTTTTTTTTTCCGGGACTGGGGGTTGAACTCAGGATCCTGCACTTGCCAGGCAAGTGCTTATTCTCCCCAGCCCTTACTGCTGCTTTTTCTAACCTGTCTTTCAAAATGTCCAACTACTCAGTTTGCAGACTGGCCCTGCCCAAGTCAACTAGATCCTACCAGACTACACCAAGCTCAGGAGCTACACCACAACCCCCTCAGAGCACAGGGCCTGGCACATACCAGATACACCATTAGGTGTTTGTTAAAGCATTAGGGAAAATGTTTTAAAAGCTGAATGTGTATAGTATCTTCTTCATCGGATCCTTTGTTTTAGGGAAAAAAAGTCCATACACAAAAATAGTAAGAAAACATGACTTGCTTTTGTATAATATCAATGATTTCTTCTGTCTACACTCAAGCTTTTGACTAGTTCTTACAAAACTGGCATAAAGGACATGTTGAATGCTTTAAAATTCAAAAGCTTACAGTTCAATTTACAATTTTCTAAAAAAAAAATAATGCAGGATAAATAATATTACTAAGGGGTGGCCTGATAGCTCAGTGAACTAAAGCACCTGCTTAGGCAGAGTGCAGTGGCTGGGGCTCAATGCCCAACGTGCCATGCTGGCTCTCCCAGTGATGCACACTGAGACAGTGATTGAGACTAGGGCATGGTGGCACATGCCTGTAATCCCAGTACTGAAAACAGGAGAATCACTACAAATCCAATCTATGTAGTGAGACCTTTTAGACCCTGCAGAACCTGTCCTAAATATACGAAAACAAAAATACTATTAAATAGCTTTACAGTAATATAATAAGCTATATAAGAGTATCACAGATTTTTATATCTCCCCATGTATTCTTTTCTTATTTTCACAATAACAATTTCTAATGGTTGTAAAATTCTGTAACTTTTTCTTGATCTTACAATTTTATTTTTATTTAATTTTTTTCTATGCATCATTAAACACTTTCACATTCCTTACAGAGTGACAGTTATATTAACTGAAGTAACGTTTTCAATTTAATTACTAAAGCCTTTCAACTATAGATCAGTTAACGGTGGTCAAATAAATTGAGCCAATGGTTTCAATAAAGCTTTCCATGAAATTTTAAAATTTCTACAGGTTATAATATTAACTATTAAAATATGTATTCAGGTTTTTTTCTAATTCCATTAATTTTTTAACTTATTTAATAAGTATATTTCACACTAGTTTTCAGACTATGGTTGTGATACTCATATACAACCAACAAAAGAAATACAAATACAGTGCTTTGAGTCTGAGTTTTACAACATATTTATCAAAAGGTCTTCATTCATACTTACAGTTCTTTCTCAAGCTGCTGCTGAATTAGCTTTGCTGATTTTGCCATTGCAATATCTATAAAGGTATAAAAATGTTTTAACTTAAACCAAATTAAGTTAATGCAAGACTTCTTGTACAGAGAAAATTACTATTACTATATTTTACTATATTTAGCTCAGCAGCAGAGAGCCTGCCTGGCAAGAACAAGGTCCTGAGTTTGATTGATTCCTTGATACCCAGTCCCCCCAAAAATTATGACTGAAACAATTAAGTTTCTTCTTAATCCTTTTCAAAAAGTTTTTATCAGTATTTCCTTCTATGTTAAATTTGTATTTGAACACACAGGTTTTCTCAAAATAATGCTTATAAACTTGTGCTCATATCCTTAAACAGGTTTTCTATGCTTTATACACCTTTAAATTAAAAAATGTATATATAATCCAGTAAAGACACCTAGTTCTAGCTGGGTGTGGTGGCGCACACCTATAATCTCAGCACTTGGGAGGCCGAGGCAGGAGGATCAGTGCGAGTACAAGACCAGCCTGGGCTACAAAAGTGAGCTCCAGGCTAGCCTGAACTGCATAATGAAACCCTGTCTCAAAAAGACAAAAAAAAAAAAAAAAAAGAAGAAGAAAGAAACCTAGTTCTAGCTCTGGGACTGTAATAAGAACTTTCACTCCAACAAGTGATACCCTGCCTGTGCTTTAAAAGTCACTTCAGCATGCTTCCAGCTGAAAACTGAGAGGATAGGATATGATCAAGTATAGCAGTGGTAAGGAGTAAGCCTAGTTTGCAAAAAACCCACACCAAACATTAACTACCTTTCTTACACTAAATAAGAGAAACAGCAGGTTGACAATGATAGTAATAAGTATATTCCTGATTAGGCATAATAATTATCTGATCAATTCTGGTAAATGCTTTGGGCTTTTCACAGAATCAGAAATTTAGATATAAAGGAGACTAGTCTATTTAGCTTACTGGTAATAGGACTGAAACCCATTTTAATTGGCTATGACTTAAAATTTCTCAGTGGTAATCAGGCTAAAAAGGCCATTGAACTCGCTTTGTTGAAATTTGCTGAATGCTAAACCTTTTTGGAAGGAGAGACCCCATCCTTTTACTCTAAAGCTGTGTAGCTGATATGATATATTCTCCACTCTTTCTTTTTTTTTTTCTTTTAGGTTCCAGAGATTGAACTCAGGACCCTGTCCTTGCTAGGCAGGTGCTTATGCTGCTGAGCTATCTCCTCAGTCTGGCAAACAATTTTAAAAAGTAAAATAATTTATAAACTTTAAAAAAATAAAAAGTGCCGTAGCAATCTCTTGTGAATCCTTAAGACTAGTGGAAATGTAGGAACAGAAATAGATTTTCAGAAAATCCTTCAGATTACCCCTCTATAATGAACCATGTCCATCCTTAATAATGACAAGTAGGTACTGAACTAATTCTTCATAGCAATCCCCCCAACCATTACTGCCAGGAAACATGTTGGCACCTTGCTTGTTGCAGGCTATTAAGAATGATGGTGTGTTCTTCAGACCCACACTGTCTAGAAGGACTTGATACAGAAACTCGGCCACATCTTTCACTTCTCGTTGGAATGACGCACTATCCACCACAAACACAAAAGCCCTGGAAGAAGAGAGGCAAAAAAAAAAAAAGGGACAGGAACATGTAACAGTGAAAAACTTGAAAAACTGTCCTTAATCTCTTGAAGTTCAATCCTGGTGAATATGCACAACAAATATGATCCAAAGTTTATATACATGTCTTCACACAACACAATGCTGCTTTTAGCAAAAAATTTTCAAGTACTACTGTAAATCAATGGAGGCTGAAAAGCCACCAATAAATGGTATCTGCTCAAAAAAAATCCGGGCGTGGTGATGCACGCCTGTAATCCCAGCACTCGGGAGGCTGGGGCAGGAGGATCGGTGCGAGTTCCAGACCAGCCTGGGCTACAAAAGTGAGCTCAAGGCCAGCCTAAACTGAATAGTGAGACCCTGTCTCGAAAAAAAAAGACAAAAAGAAAAAAAAAAAAAAAAAAATGATATCTGCCCTTAAAGACACAGAAATCATAGAAAGTATGATAGCTGCCAGGACAAAACTATGCCCACATAATAATAGGAAAAAGGGTCACTTAAATGAAATGAAGTCAAAGACGATGTAAAGGAAGATACAACCATAAAGTTGAATTTTAGCTAGACAAAAACTGGGGTAGACTCTCTGTAAAATGGTGTGTCTGAGTCCAAACAAGCGAAGCACACCTTGGAGAAGTCAAGATATCAGGGACATGGGAGTTGGGGAAAGCAGAGGCAACTAAGACAGCTCCACAGTGTGACACATTGGCTTATTTAGCATATGCTTCTATGGTACGAGAACTGCTCATACCTAGATCGAAGAAAGAAATCACAGAAAGCAACTCAATTAGAAGAATAAAATAAATTAATAGTTCAGTGGAATGTTAAAACAAGGTTAATCTCAGCTGACACCATTTGGAAAACACAGTAATCAAGAGATAAGGACAGAAATGATAAAGCTCAATAAAGTCAACAGATTTCTAGGGCTTAGAAACTGAAAATGTGAAAACAGTATTATCTCTTAGAAACAGCATCATCTAAAGAGATGATGGGGAGAATTTCCCGGAACTGAAGAGGTAAATCTTTGCTCTAGGGGAGCACATTTGAATTGCACAGATCACAGATGGCAGAACTAGGATTACCTATGATGGTTAGACTGCAATAAATACACAACAATTTGAATGGTAACAGCATGCTCTCCCTAACAGCAGATGCATGAAGTCAGGAGTCCTCCCTCCATGCAGCCACAGGTACAACTGCTACTCCAGACTCTACACTGAGGTAAGCTGGCATTCAAATGAGAGCCAAATACAGGAAAGACAGTTTCAAATGGAAAAAGGGTGAGAAAATTTACTACTTGCTATCCTCTCTGGACATATTTCTAGAAGATATATTAAGAGGATAATAACCTAAAAAGAATAGAAGAATTTCAAAAAAAGCAGAGAAATACCAAATATGCTGTTAAGTACAAGCAAACAACTAGCAACCATTGGGGCCAAAAGGGAGCATAAACAAAATGCGATGATCAAAGAGTGTTGCAAGCCTCAAGAACAGGAAACCTAGGGGCCCAGCAGGATGGGTCAGTGTTCTAAAGCGCCTGCTTGGGAAAGCTTAGACGGCTGCGGGGATCGTGGTTTGATCCCGGGCACCACATGCTGCGCCAGCCCTGCCCTCAGGGTGGGCTGAGCCAGCCATAAAAATGAGTGAATAAACAAACAAAGGTTCTGAAACAAGAAAAAATAAATAAATAAAATAAAAAATTCTTTAAAAAAAAAACATAGCTGGGCGTGGTGGCACATGCCTGTAATCCCAGCACTTGGGAGGCTGCGGCAGGAGGATTGGTGCAAGTTCAAGACCAGCCTGGGCTACAAAAGTGAGCTCAAGGCCAGCCTCAACCGCATAGCGAGACCCTGTCTCAAAAAGACAAAAAAAAGAATAGTGCTTACAAGAAGTAGAGAATCATGAAAAGTACAGAAATAACACTTTTAAGCCAGTAAAGGGACACCACAAAGACTAAGAAAACTTGATTAAACCAGAAAGTAGAAATAAAATGTCACATATCAAGATAGGAAATGTCTTTTCACTGTGCATTTATTGTGATTAAAAAGTCTTCAAACTAAGCTCATTGTCATATTCCCAATGTTCTATTTCTCCAAAAATATTTTAATTAAAATACGAATGACAAAATATTTAGAATAAGAGGAAATTTTTTAAAAAAACTGTAACTGGAAATTAACATACACATATGGCAAAATTTACCAGTCCTACATCTGTCTCAGTTGTCTAAGGAGTAAATCCAATTTTTATTCATGACCAATTGCTCATTGCCACCATCTTGTAGGGAAGGAAGCAATATAAAAATAAAACCTAAATCTACACACATGCAGCAAAAAGGAAAGATCTAATTAGTTCATTCCATCAAATCCAGGATGCTCGGGGCCCGGTGGGATGGCTCAGTGGTCTAAAGCGCCTGCTTGGGAAAGCTTGGGCGGCTTCAGGGACCGCGGTTCGATCCCCGGCACCACATGCTATGCCAGACCTGCCCTTGGGGTGGGCTGAGCCGGCCATAAAAATGAGTGAATAAACAAAAAAGGTTCTGAAACAAGAAAAATAAATAAATAAATAAAAAGAAAGTGTTTTAAAAAAAACAAATCCAGGATGCTATCAATTTTTAAAAATCTATTACTTCAGGCACTGCCAATAGAGGGAAAACATTACCAATTATCTAGTACATCATCAACTATAAGATGCCTTCTAAATTCATAGATCTAGGGTAAATGTGAAATTTATAATACTGATAATAAGCAACCCTTCCTGAAAATGTTCCTTAAGCATTACCTCATACAATCCTAACAAATATGGGCTTGCAGCCCAGAAATGACTGACTCCAACATCCATGTTCATTCTACTGGGTAACATCATCCTGACCCCAGAATCCCCCATTACGTGTGACTCAACACATTATGTACAGGCTTCAGCAAGCATACTTCTCTTCCTTTCCACTTACCTGGCCGAAGACTTAAAGCGCTCTAAGAACTGAAGCCTCAAGCTTTCATGCCCAGGGAGGTCAATCAAGGTCAAGCTATTACCCTGAGGATGGTAACAAAAATAATTAATGTTTCAGTCCAGTTCCATGTTTACAGTGCAAACCCTTGGTATCAAATTACAGATTCTAATGTCTAATGAGTGACTCAAATAAATATTCACTGTAATTAATACACTAAACACACTGGAGCATTTTCTAAATAAAATACTGGTCAAAAGATGGGATGTAGCTCTGTTGGCAAAGTACTTATTGAAATGCAAAGGCTTTTGGTTTTCTCTCTAGCATTAGAATGACTAGAGATTCTGACCTAAAATGAATCTAATATAAAATTGCTTATAAATTTACAATTTTAGTAAATGCTCTTAAGGTACTGAGAAACCTGTCTCTCTGGGGAAAGTCAGGGAGAAGTGGTCCCTGAGGGGCTTAGAAGCTACATAATAGTATGGATAAAAGGAAAAACATGTGAAAATGATGATAAATATTGAGCAAACTAAAATAAGAGCTTAATAATTGAAAGCACATGTTGCCATTATTGGGATCTTCAATACTAGCAACAAAGCACCCTTTCATCATTTTGACCCTTAATTTCTCAATATATATCTACCATATTTGTTTCAAATCTATCAGTTATTTTGGGTCAGTTGTGGCAGACATGTGTGTGTGTGTGTGTGTGTGTGTGTGTGTGTGTGTATGACAGAGTATGTATGTGGTGTGTGTGTGTGTGTGTGTGTGTGTGTGTGTGTGTGTGTATGAGAGAGTATGTATGTGTGTTCTCTCAATTTCCCCTGAGCAAACCTGGGGTTGCTCTACCACTTTTTATTTTGAGACAGGCTGTGAGTTACCCAGGCTGGCCTTGAAATCATGATCCTGCCTCAGTCTCTCAAGTAGCTGGGATTACAGGTATACACCACCATCCCTGGCAGTGCCAATTCTTGGTCATCTATCAAGGGAACGCATTATGCATCTGTGTCCGACTAGCTAGCTAGGCCTTTCTTCTTTTACTTTTTCTTTTTTTTTTTTTTTTTCAACCTTTTATCTATTTGATACAAGGTCTTACTACACAGCTCAGATTCACTGCAGTCCTCCTGTCTCAGCTGCCCCAGTGCTGGGATGTCAGGCATGCATCACTATGCCTGGTTTCAGAAGCCAGCACAGCACAGGGGCCAGCACGGCATATGACATCTGGGCTTGAACCCAGGCTATTGCACTTGCGAGACAGGTGCTTAGATTATTGAGCTATCAGGCCTTTATTCTTGACTTTATGATCAATGTATATGTAGCTGTACTAAATAAAAGATTCAGATATAACTCTGATACATGTATCAGACCCATCCATCACTTTTCATTTCAAATATACCTACGGCCAACCAAACCATGATCATGGTTCAGTGGAATCAGTATCATGTACAAATCTGATATAATCACAACTGGATTATGACCTCTGAGACACCACTGGCAATTCTTCGTAGACAAATATGCCTACTAACCTTTAAAAATATACATGTTAACAGTCTTGAGACACCAAGTTGTAAAATTATACACAAAAAATTAACAATACTTTTGAGGAAAAGGCATATTAGAAGACTTGAGAAAAAATTACTATTCTCAAAATTTTTGTCCTATACATGTTATCTATTTAAAACATAAAAGAAAATAAAGCTTAATGCTGATTCTGAAGAACTTATAGTAAAGATGAAAAGACAAAATGTAAGAATAAAATGTGATGAAGCTAGGGAGATAGCTCAGCGGTCTAAGTGCCTGCCTGGCAAGGATCAATCCCTGGTACCACATGCCCTGCTAGCCACTAAACCAGAAATAGTGGCCCACAACTGTAATCCCAGCACTGGGGCTGGGGGGGTGGGGGGAGGCTGAGATAGGAGGATGACGAGTCCAAGCTGCATAGTGAGACCCTGTACCAAACAAATAAAGATTAAAGAATAAAATATGAAATACTGTTGTATGTAAATTACAACAAAGAAGTACACATAATTAAATCTGCTACATGTATCATCAAGAATAGAATTGATCATACAGAGTATCAGAGTATGTTCACAAAGATAAAACTTTGGGGCCTGAAACCTCAGTAATTCATACTAGGAATGTTCTAGCTGGGAACATCAGACTCCAACTCTCTAGGAACATCTCACCCTGTTATTGTTGACTCTGTAAACGGCAGAGCTGTCTGTAATAGAAGTCTGCGTGTCTCTGTAATGGCCTGTTAACAGCTGCAGAAAACAAGACAGAAGAGATTATGCATATTACAGTATGAGCAAATCTGAATAATAACATTCTAATTCTCCCAAGTATAAGATCAAATAAATAAATGCTGTTTATATAGAGGAAAGGATCATGTCAGGGATTTTTAGTCTGTAGAAAAATATGATTAACTGCAAATTTCATTCATCTCTCCTCACAGAAAAGAAAAACTATTCTTTCCAAACCATGGTTAGCAGCTAAATTTAGTGATTTCTGTAAGCATTCTTAACCATCAAAAATGACTTATGATTATACTTCTTTAGTGCTTGGAAAAATAGTATCTCTACTCCAAAGGAAGATTAAAGACCAGAAAACCTCTTTCTGTTCTCTGCAGTAAAACATATGCTCAAAAATACTGAATATAACTGAAAATAAAGAAGTCAATCAGCCTTAAAAAAAAAAAAAAAAAAAAATCCAACAAAACTGAGCTGCTAACTTGTTGGAACCATGCTGTGAGTATTACAGCACAAGCAGCAACAGCTGACTTGGGCTTTCATTTACTGTTTTAGGGAATGCTTACATTTTTTAAAGTGATGAAGAAAGGTTAGTAATGCAGGTCAAACTTTCTTGTGCTATGGGTGCAAGAATCTACAACACATCCTAGTACCATTTAATTCCCCAAAGAAGCCACTAAATAGGTAAAGCTTGACATCCATCTTCGCTATGTCACTTGTCACCTTATTTGTAAACACAAAAATATCAACCAATATTCATGCCACTTACGAGATTTAATGACAATAAACTTATTGAAAAAAAATCTGCAAACTGGGACTGCAACTGATTTTGTCAAATCATGCTCCACCTACAATCACAGTTTAGCTACTATTAAACAGCATTCTGAAAAGGCTATTCAGAATTTATATTTTACAATGAAAAATAATATATATTGTTTTCTAAAGTTTCATATTTTGGCACACTTTAGATTAGGCATACTAAACCAGAAATATCTATGGAAATATTCCAAAATCTGAAAAACTGCAGTCTTAAAATATTTCCCAAAAAAAATTATGTTAAGTTCTCAGAAGGATTTATTACCTAAAAAATTATAAACTGTATATCTCTGCATCTATGTCTCCAACTATTCTGTCACCCTTGGGCACAAAACACTTAAAACTCTTGTGATAAAGACTAAATGTGAAGAAAAAAAAAAAAAAAAGAAAGAAAATTGGGCTCAAAGGTTTTGTAGGAGTCTTTTCAACCTCACAGGCATATCAAGAATGAACTCCTAAATCTGTTGGTACAAATTTCTTTCACCAAATAAGCCATCAGATCACATGAATACTGGGATGCCATGTACTGTAAATCAAAGCACTTACCCTGACAAACAGTAATGTTTTCCCAGAGTCACAAAGACCCACAAGAAGAACCGCTCTTTGACTGCTCTTTCGGCTCCAGATGAATTTCCACAACACTTAAGGAAAAAAAAAAAAAAAAAAGGCAAAATTATGATAATCAATACTACTAACAGTCACCTTACAACGGAGCACCACATACACCTGATTTATTTTTTGATCACCACCATTATAACCCTGGCTGTTGTAGCCTGGAACCCTCTGACGTGCCTGCCACTCTCAACTCTCCACTTCTCCATGACGTGGATACCTTCAGTACGTGAATTCCGGCAGTAAGAAGGATGCAAGGGGAGGTCACGCACTCAAGGCAGTGAGGAGGGATAACCCGCGTCCCTGGGACCCGGACGTTACTCCTACAGTTGCCCGGGATGTCCCCTTGAATACAGCGCTGCCGCCGCCGCTTCACCACGAACGCGAAGTATGGACCGGGTAAAGCTCACCGTGTAGCTGTCCCCCAGGTGTCCCACCGGGGCCTGCAGAGGCGCAGCTGAAACCTAGATCCTGCCCACCCCGCAGCCGCATTACCGGGACCACTTCCCTACCCAGCGTCAGCAGCACCGCAGCGACCGCCAGCGCTACTGACAACAGCGTCGGGTCTCTCTGCTGTAGCTCTTGTCTCAAGGTGTCCAGGTACGGCTCGAAGGTGCCCGCGACACCACCGCCATCCCCTACACGCCGGGAGTCCACGGTAGCCATGGATGAAGCGTATTGTCTCCGGCGCCGCAAAAGCGACGTGGCCCTAGATTCTGCGCCTGCGCGGGGCGCGGAGCATCACGGGAATGGTAGTCTCTTGTTCTCTTGAACTACGTTCTCTTGTTGGATCGGCGAGGGGCCCCCAAATGCCTTTTGGGAGTTGTAGTTCTTGGATGTATTGCAATGCCTCTAAAACCAGGACAGAATTATTAGACAAGGGACACTTTCATTCTTTGATATCTGTCATTTGTTCACATGCCTTCTTCAGTCTTTCAGTCCCTCCCTCCTCTCACCACTTTTTGCTGTACTAGAGGTTGAACCTAGGCCTGACACTGAACTACGTGACCGACACTTAAAAAAATAATAATAATAATAAAATAAAATAAAATTGAGGCAGTTTGGCTAACCAGCCAAATCATCCTAAATCAACTCCAATTTGCATCTTCTCCCAGAGTGCTGAGGTTAGAGGCAAGCGGCACCAAACCTGGTTTGCCGGCTTCTTTTTAGCAGTTGAGAAAACCATGAAATGACATAAAGAAGTGGCTTTCGAAATTTCCATCACGGGTTTCCAGTGGATCTCTACGTCAGATGAGTTTGTGAAGAGCTCTAGCATCCCTACAAACATTTAAACTGGATGTAACATGGCAAGGGATGTGACAGCAAGAAGTGCCGTGTGGTATGGGCGTCCACAAGGCATGCTGTGTCCATCATGAACTCAGTGAAAAGCTGCTGGAGACCAACTAAGTTCTTCCTCAGGGACGGGTCAGCCTGTGTGGGTGATTAAAGGGAACAACCACACACAAGAAAATGGGTGTAAGGCGTAGGAAACATGGTAATTCCCTCTTTCTAATGGTACAGCTAGGGCTGCAAACTCAAAATGACTGCTTTAAAAGAAACAGCCAGGAGGCTGGCCACGTGGTGGCTTATGTCTGTAATCCCAGCACTAAGGAGACTGAAGCAGGCACATCCTCTGAGTTCAAGGCTAGCCTGTGCTGCACAGGTGAGTTAAAGTCTGGCCTGAACTAATGAGACCTTGTCATAAATAGATCGATAGATAAATAAATAGAACAACTAAATGAGACCTTGTCATAAATAAATAGATAAATAAATAAAACTTAAGGGAAGGGGCTAGGGAGTGAGACCCTGTACCAAATAAATGAATGAATAAAGATTTTTTTAATTTTAAAACTTCTGAGGTCAGTCTTGACAAAAGAAGGCAGATTCTATTCAGTACCTAAGTGTTCAGCTCTACCATTTTCTTTTTTTTTTTTTTTTTTTTTTTTTTTTTTTTTTTTTTTTTTTTTTGTCTCTTTGAGACAGGGTTTCACTATGCAGTTCAGGCTGGCCTTGAACTCACTTTTGTAGCCCTGGCTGGTTTCAAACTCACACCTGTCCTCTTGCCTCAGCCTTCCAAGTGCTGGGATTATAGGCGTGCGTCACCACGCCTGGCTAGCTCTACCATTTTTCAAGAGAAGCCATACAAGGTTTATTTTTTGTGTTGTTTTGGTTTTTTAATGTATTTGGTTCAAGGTCTCAGTACACAGCAACTCGTAGTGATACTCCTATTTCAGCCTCCTCAGTGCTGGGATTACAGATGTACATCATCGGGCCCAGACTGCGTGGCCAGCTTGCCCACTGGGGGTAGGTCTGGCGCAGCATGTGATGCTGGGGATCGAACCCCAGCCCCTGCACTTACCTAAGCAGGTGCTTAGTCCACTGAGCTATTTCACTGGCCCCATACAGTGATATTTTTCTGGGACATTTTCCACTTTTAAATTTTGGCAGGTAACTGAAAAAACTTTTAAAAGCTGGTAGCCCAATTAAAACGCTTTAGCTGAGTCAGAAGTCGCCAGCCTAGAGGCTATACCTTTGCAGACGCTATATGAAGCAGGTGTCGCTGTTTTAAAAGGTGCCTGTGATTTAGTTTACTGGCATGACTGGGTGACCACATGCACAGTCAATGTCCTTGAAAGACTAGAAGTTTACTACACATGGTTTCACATTGCCATACAAGTCCTCAAGACACACAACGATAAGGGATAGAGAGAGGAATTAAGTAAGACCGCCCCTCACTGGGGTGGCAAAAGTAGGTTGAGATGTGTTTCATTGGGTAGGAAGTGAAACAAAGACGTCAAGGAAGATTAAGATGTGATTTTAGGCACAGACTAGAAAACCAGACCATGGAGAAAATATAAAGAACTCTGGTGTTGGTTTGTTCTTGGAATTTGAATGATTGGTTAAAAAAAAATCATCTATAAAAATTAGTTAGACCAGTCATGTTAGTAAGCAGCAGTGGCAAAAATAAAGTGGGAAAGTTGAGCAGGAATCAGACCTGAAGGAATTTTGTGTGCTCTGCTGAGAGGCCTAGAGTTTATTCAGAATAGAAGTTTCATTTGAGGGTGACATAGGTAATTGGCAAATCTAAGGAGAGCTAGGACTTAAGAGAGAAAAGCGGACCAGCTGTGTTCTTTTGTAGTATGCAGGGGAAATGCTCAAAGTGTAATGCACAAACAAGAGTAAGTGTGGAAAGGAGGGCACACATTTAAGAGATGTTTGGAAGTTAAACTGTATAGAATACTAGTAGATGGATGTGATGAGTTGAGCAGGAGATAAATTGAGGCTGCATCCTACACAACTCCTGGGGGCAATGGGGAAGATGAGAGTGACTAAGAGTGAATTAAAGACCTCAGTATGGGGGGTGGTGAATCTATGGGCCCACTAGGAAGAGATCACCAGAATGAAAATGACCTTGCTTAGGCCTGGCCAGCGAGCTCAGCAGACTAAAGCACCTGCCTAGGCAGAGTGCAGCGGCTGGGGTTCATCATCCCCTGAGTGCCATGCTGGCCCTACCTCCCAGTATGCACTGAGACTGGGTGTGGTGGTGCATGCCTATAATCCCAGCACTTGGGAGGCTGAAAACAGGACAGTCACTACAAGTGCAATCTACATAGTGAGACCTTGTACACCCTATAGACCCTGTACTAAATACAAAAAAGGAAAAGAAAAGAAAATGACCATTCTTTTCTATCTTGTCTATAGCAATCTGCACTTCCACCAAGAGTATATAGAGTTCCTTTTTCTCCACACCCTCAACAAGGTGTTATCTTTTGACTTTTTGAGAACATCTAGTCATTCTAATGGCATGAAGTGGTGTCATAGTGAACTAGATTTGTGTTTCCCTAATGATCAACAATATTATGCACATTTAAATACCCACTAGCAGTTTTTCCTTAATTGATATGTAACATTTTAGGTCATTTAGCCTTTATTCTTATTTAAACTATTTGTCTTTCTGTAATTGAGTTGTATGAGTCTTTTATAAATCTTAGCATTAATCCCTTATCTGATACACGATTTGAAAATATAGTTTCTCCATCGAGAGACTGCCATTTCACCATGCTCCTTGTTTCCTTGGATGAGCAGAAGATCTTTTTGTTTGATGTTGAACCATGTGTTTGTTTTTGCTTTTGTGGCCTGAGCCCCCCAAAGTGTCATTGTCAAGGTCAGTGACTAAGAGCTTACCCTACCAGATGAGAGGTGGAAGAGCGAGCTAATCTATTGTCATTACTCTTTTCTCAGAATTTTTCTTATCTGACTTTATTCTTTAATGATTAGTGTCACATTTTCAAGTTTTAAAATGTGTATATTGATTAATTTGGAGAGAATAGGCATACATGCAAGATCATGTTTTTTCTAGCGAAGGCATTGTCTTTTGCATTATTTTTTAGTTTACTAATTATGGCTTTTAGATGTAGCATTTATCAATTTACTAAATAATGTATTTTATTGATTCTGAAAATAATTCTACCATTCACATAAGGGAGATTATTTTATTTTATATTTTAATTTTTCCTTCCACTTCACTGAATTTAATTTTACTCCACTTAATATTTTATTGTTTGCTTGGACATTTTTGATGTACAGTTAGCATAGTAATGACCACCATAATATTTCTGTAAGTATTACATTTAGGCTGGAGATGTAGTTCAATGATACAGTGCTTCCCTAGCATGAATAAGGCCCTGGTTCATTCCCCAACATTACACATATAGGGCCCAGCGGGATGGTTCAGTGGTCTAAAGCGCCTGCGTGGGGAAGCTTGGGCGGCTTCAGGGACCGAGGTTTGATCCCTGGCACCACATGCTGCGCCAGCTCTGCTCTCGGGGCGGGCTGAGCTGGCCATGAAAATGAGTGAATAAACAAAGGTTCTGAAACAAGAAAATAAATAAATAAATAAACATTACACATATAAACATACAATCTTATTTAGTTTTATTGTATAATTGGATTAGGCAACCAATATAAAATAAGGTTGGTAGTAACCAAAGTTTTTTTCCATGTTTCTAACTTGAGTGCAAATGCTTCTACTTATCTTAGGTGTATATTAGCTTTTGATTATATGTAGATCACTGCTCAATGACATTTGTCTCTCCTATTTTAATAATGAATTTAAAAAGAACAATTGCTAGTATTAATTATTGTAGCTGTGTTGCATGAGAGTTTCTGTATCTATCAAAAGTAAATTTATTGGCCTGTTGCAGCAAGCAGATCACATACCAAATGAAACACAGGACATCTTATCAAACAATGGGCAAGACAAGGTTATTCTAGGATCTGGAATCCTCATAGAATTTAGGTAAATATTAAACAGGGCAGAGTATTGATGGACTCAGAACAAAGCAGAGCTGGTTCAGATTAGGCCTGACAGTAAAGTGGGCTCACAGTCCTGTTTCCTCAGATGCTAGAAAGTTCAATGTGGTGTGGAACGTTGCATACAGAAATCTCATATCTGCAGTTTTGCATCTAAATGCAAATTGTGACTGTGGGGCTGGGACATAGCTCAGCAGACTAACCACCTGTTTTGGCAAACGCAGGCCTTGCCAGCCCTACCCCACACTAACCCTGCCTCATGCAGAGTCAGTCACTGAGACCAGGCATGGTGACACACACTTATAATCTCAGCGCTGGGGAGGCTGAAAACAGGAAGATCACTACAAGTCTGAGCTGCATACTAAGACCCTGTACTAAACACATTAAAAATAATAATAGTAAATTAAAGAAAAATAAATAAATTGAGGTTGTGGTAGGAGATAGTAAAAGAATGGGGTCAAGTGAGGAATTACTTAGAAGGCAAAATTAACTGAAGTTGGTGAATTTAGATGTGGACTAAGGAAACTGAATTGCTATTTGACCTCTCCATTGTAGTATGAATAATTGGGTAGATGATTGTGTTTTCAGACAATATAAAATACACTATAGCAATAGTTGGTCTAGGGAAACCAGAGAGGGAAAAGCAGGATGATTCCCCCTCAGGTTAGGTTTTTTGTTTTGGTTTTAGTGTGTTTGACTTTGTATATACAAGGTAAATGCTGTACCACTAAGATATGACCCCCACCCCCAGTTGTTTATTTATTGGGTTTCTGACTGCTATATGACTCTATAGGACAGACCCATGAGGTGCATCAGAGTGAAGATCCTGGAGGCTGGGGTCAAAACTATCGATATGGATGCCCAGAAACCATTAGCTTGGCTAAAGAAAGCCCTGGAAAGCAAGAGAAGCCCTGAATTCAGAGAAGAACTCCAGGAAGACAGACTTCCATCATATTTTCTAGTGTGGTGTCATGTGTCCATAGTAAAGGCCACACATGAACAAAGAGAAATGTGAACCAAAGCAGAGAGTAGCTGTGTCGGAGCAGCTGAGGCAAGGAATTCTAAGGAAGCAGAAGCAGCTGGCCATAAGAAGAACAGGCTCGAGAATGAAGCAAGGAAGCCAAGCAAGCAGTTGGCAAGTGGGGGTGACTCTTGCCAGGGTAACATCCGGGAAGCAGGGAGAACAAAAGACCAGTTCTGTGTGTCCAGATGGTTATAATGAATGACATGGCAAAGCCAAAGAACTTTACAGGAAGCTGGGCTGAGAAAGCTGGGAGACAAGGCAGAAACAACAGCAGCATCAGGCTCAGGAATGAGGTTTAGCAAAGCATATTTCAGCTTCCCTTCTTCTGGCAGGTCAGAATCAGGACCTTGGTGGTGCTAGATGCTCTTTATTAAAAATATCAAAATAAGTGTATGTCTTCTGTGGTCTTTTTATTCGCTGGACACTTGATCTTCATAACACTTGCCATCTTCCCTCCTGCCTTTTCCCTGGGAGCACACACATGCACACGCACAACCAACATACACTTGATTCTCTTATGACCACACAGATGCTTACGAAATGTTGCTCCTTTGGTTGGAGTCAGGTTGTGCTGTTCTGTCCCCGCACAGAACTGTAGAGAAAGTCTGGGTCTGAAGCACAAAGGAGGGGCTCCGTTATGCTCATATTTAATCAGATAGAAGAAAGAAATGCTTAGAAAAGAAGGCAGTTTTTGAAATATAAAATTCAACAAAAAATTTTTATTTTGTGTCCTCTACAGGTATACCCACACAGAACTTGAAGACAGACAGGGTGGTACAAAGTCCTCAGGGCAACCAGGCTGGGAGAAGCCTGCAGGTCACCTGCGCACCCATCTCCCTTGTGGTGGCGTCCTCACCTCTTGGATTTTAAAGTCTGTGGAAAGTGCAGGCTTCTAGGAGTCCTGTGGAGCAGAGAAGTAGGGCAATGAACATGTTCTGACATTCATTTATTTATAATCAGTTGGATGAATAGACAGTTAAACATGGTGCCAAGGCTTTTTGGATGGGTTGCCCTGCACTTCTGATGCACGGACTGCACAATCTCCTCGTGCTCAGGTCCACTTGCAGGACAACTCTGCACCTCTCCTGAGAACACCCCACGCTGAGATCCTTAGGGTGATAGCATGCTTTCCCTGCCCTCCAGCACTGAGTTTACAGGGCTGGGAGCTGCCCAGGAAGATGCTCCTCTCAGACATTTTTAGGCAAGTGAGGAACTAACATAGCAAGAAACACCTGCCAGAATTTGAGCTGGGATGGGGCAGCGAACAGCAGAACCAGACTCTCTCCCCTTGTGGAAGACACAACCTGGGTAAATATTAACTTGGGTTTGTACCACAGTGGACCTAGACAAGCACATCGCCTACATCAGAACTAAGTGGGCCAACTTTTAAAGTATAGTTGTCACCCTGAGCTGCCACAGACTTGCTGAATCTGTGTCTCCAGAGCCTGGGAATAAGTGTGTTTAGTTAGAACCAAGACACCCTTATCGGCTGGCAACATCTGGCCAATAACTACCAAAACATGTTACTCCCCTACCCCTTCTAAATGCTTTCTAGCGAAGCCACTGTTCCCAGCATAATTGCAAAGGTGTGTCCTATTTCAGTTCCTAGAACCTGGTATTTCAGATGAGTAGTATCTTTGGCAACTTTATAGTTACCAAAACATAATTTATTATTATAGAAGTTCTCTAGAGCAATACTGTCTGAAAGAACCTTCTCCTTGGATCCTCTTTTTTCTCATTAATAAGGAGCTGCATTGGCCTCCTGAGCATTTACCATGTGGCTGGATAGGACTAAAATAAATAAAAATTCAACTCTAAGTACTCACATTTTTCTAGTGACTACCATACTGGAGAAGCTAACTAATAAAAAGCCTCAGAGCAATGGTTATGTGTATGCAAACCTTTCATTTTCTTACAAATAGGATGGAACTCTACATGCCCAATAAGTTCACTACCCTTATCCCTTGGACCTGTGTCCCCCTCTCTGTCTGCAGGCTAGCCATACAGGCTAGCCTACTGCACATGCAGAGTTCAGGCCAGGTTGTTTTCTTGCAGGGTCGTCTTGCCTGTGTGACCAGGTCTTGAGTGTCACAGTCTACCTCTCCCTGGTACTCATCACCCCAGAACTCAGCACTGCATATTGTTTGCAAATTCCCCATGCTGTGTTTCCCATACTCACGTGAGGTTGAGCATTTTCTCAGGTTGCCAACAGCCTCGACATACTCCTGTCCTAAGTATTTTTCAGGCGTAATATCATCCTCAATTCTGACCAAACACTTTGTTTCATCCTTGAACAGGAGGTTCTTGGTTTCAGAATGGAACAAACAAAAGTTGTTCTTGCAGTCAGCTGAACGTCCAAATTGTGCCTGCCGAATGAACAGAAAGTGTGTAACAACCTGTGGCCCTGAGTGGCTGAGGATGTGCATCAGAGAAGGGCTTAAACTCTGAACTAGCCCAGTCAGAGAAGTAGTGGGAAGGAAGAGAAAAAGTATGTAAAGTAAGAGAAGCTACAGAGTGTGCTTTCCACTACCTCACCTGCCGTCTATTGAAAACTTTGAAGTCCCAATTGTATATTGTCATGATGCTCCAAAGTCCTCTGTAGTGACCCCTCTCCTGTCTTCCTCTAAGAACGCCTTCTTTCCTACCCATCCCTGCTCTTCCTTCCTTCTTTCCTTCCTTCCTTCCTCTTTCTTTCTCTTTATTTTCTTTCTTTCTCTCTCTCTCCTTCCTTCCTTCCTTCCTTCCTTCCTTCCTTCCTTCCTTCCTTCCTTCTTCCTTCCTCTCTGTTGATGAGGATGATAAACATCCTAGGAAATTCAAAAATGAAAAGAATAAGATATGTTCCTGGCAGAGGTTATAAAGAATATACAGTTGTACATTCAGTTTTCATGAAACATTATTTACAAGCTACCAAGTGAAGACATCTAAATCGTCTAAGAACAAAAATTAACTGACTTATGGAAGATATCAGTATGCAATATTCTAATGTGGTGATCTCCAAAATAACTTTCCACAGTGATGGCAGCATTCCACATCTTTGTACTGTCCAAATGGGAATGTACTAGCCATGTGAATTCTTGAAATGTGGTAAAGGGAATCAAAGGCATTAATTTTTTTTGATTGAACATTATAAATAATTTATAAGCTTAAACGAATACAATAATAAAAATTGTGTAAAATAAAAATGAAGAAAGCATTTACAGATCAGTCATATAATAGTTCACTCTATGCCAAAATCAAGAAACTGGGGCTGAGGAGATAGTTCAATAAAATAAGCTCTTGCCTGGCAATTGCAAGGGCCTGAGTTCAATCCCCCATTCCACAAAAAAAAAAAAAAAAAAAAAAAAAAAAAAAAAA
>PVJA010004359.1:0-38933 GCA_004027025.1 Myocastor coypus
GTTTGTACGCGGGATAGTAATAACAATGTTAGGCGTAATTATATGCATACCTCTGTATTTGGAGACTGGTTTAAATATGCCAAGTTGACAAGGGGTGGATTGTAGTGGTTGATACAATGTGTCAACTTGGCTGAATGACTCAGCAGCCTGGTTCCCTGTTGATGGGAGCCCCACTCTGGGGTACAATTGGTTCTTCCCTAGAGTATCACCCGGGCCTGCCTAGGATATGATTGGATTTCTCCCTAGAACGGGATCAAGGGCCCATCCTGGGGTATGATTGGTTCCACCCTAGGGCGCAATAAGTCCACGTCAGAATGACTGAGCACAAAAAGACTTTTTAAAGGGCTGAAGGAGGAGTCAACACTTCACTTCATCGGAGAAGCTTCGGTCTTCGCATTCAGACTGGACTTCATCATCTGGCTTGCAGCGCAGACTCTTCAGCCTCCAGCTTAGACCTCTCGCCTTCTGCCGCAGACTCTTCAGCCTCCAACTACAGAAACTTCAGTCCTCCATTACGGACCCGTCAGCTGACAGAGACTTACACGGAGTGCTGCAGTGAGTCCAAGCCTCGGGATTGAATCCTTCAGTCCGGAGTGTGCAGACGCCCTGTGTGCGCTTCCTCATCTGACTCTGTGGCTATTGTAAGCCAATCTTACAATTTCTTATAGATTGTATATTTGGTGTTAATATCCATTCCTTATATTATATCTAGTCTGTTCTGTTCCTCTAGTAAAACCCTGACCGATACAGTGCGCAGCTGCGGACTGCCTGCAGAGGTGACTGGTGGGGTGGGCGGAGTGAGGAGCAAAGGAGCTAAGCATCAGGCTCAGTTGGAAAGGGCGGTTTGCTCGCTCGCTCCAAGGGCTGTTATCTTCTCTTTAGCTTGGTGGATAGAAGTGATGGGCACACACTGTTGGGGGAAAAATGAGTTACTAGTTTTGATTTTTGGTTTTTGTTTTAGAGAGGGATTTTGGAAGAAAAGGACTGTGATTGAATTGTAAATTGGTGGGGGTTGGCAAGGAATGTGAGGAATGTAGGTCTACTGGCAGCTGAGAGGAAGGCAGGGGAAGGAGCAAACTGAGCATCTCTACAGTTCCTGAAAGTTAAGGAGGTTAGAGGGTGAATTGAGCAGTGGCTATGGCTGAGGCCTAGCCTGTGGTGGTCAGGCAGGGAGGGTGGGGCTGCCAGGGTAGGATTTTGCAGGTTGCCATGCAGGGCAATGTGATCTGTCCTTGACTTAACAGACTATGGAGAGACGTTGAGAGAAGGAGGGACAAAGGAGGGAGGGACTGTTAGGTCCAGGAGACGTCGGGAGAAGGATGAGCCAAGAGTCGGTGCCTCAAAGTGTTACAGAGCTCTTTTATTGAATAAGCTGTGCCGGCACAGGGCCACCCCCTGGAAGAGTGACCCCGAGCGACTGTGTGCGCGGGTTTTTATAGGGTGCTTATGCTAATGAGGGATTCAGCAAGCAGGTTTTACAGAAGCCAATAGCGTACGTTATTCAGGGGATTGGAGGAGGTGATTGGGGTGTTTCGGAATGGCACGAGTCCCGCGGGCAGCCAATGGAAGAGCGAGCTCGCAGGCAACCTATGGGAGTACATTGACCCTCCTGGCCGGAGGGGAGTTTCGAACCCCAGGTGGCTTCGGGGAAATAGAAACCTAAGTTACAGATAACAGAAGGGTGGTATCGAGGTGGGTCAGCCCTTACAGGACATGTCCTCAAAGAGAAAAAAGCCCAAATAGAATAGATATCCTGCCATTTGCCAATGCAGTGGCAGAAGTTGTTTTGTTTTATTTCGTTTTGTTTTAATTAGGAAAAGTTTTTTTGTAGGCCACTGGGTTTTAACTGTGGCCAAGCAGCTTGACAGTAGAAAATTAATCGTTTAGTTTTCAGATTGTCTCAAAGCCCAAGGGCGCTGAGATTCTTTAAGAGACAGCCCAGGAGAGTGTGTTTTGGTGAATGAGAAAGAATAGCTCCCAAAGTGACCAAATTAAAGGTGAGCCAAAGATTAACAAAGCCCAAGTCTCTTCCCATTAGAAAGCCATTACTTTTTAGCTCAGAGTGAGTATGAGAGAGAGAGAGAGAGAGAGAGAGTTAACACCCACTTTATCAGTGGTCACTAGAAAATGTGAGGAGCCGTGGGCCAGATGGATGAGGAAGGCAAGTGGGAAACCCGACGTGAGCTCATGATTTTCGAGAGGAGAGTTAAATACGAGGCGGTATTCCCCAAGACGGGGTTTGTAACTCACCTGTGTGAATAGTAATTGGCCGGTGTTGGGTGCGAGCTTGCAAGGTTAGACGGCAGAGGCAAAAGCAGCAGGCGGCTCAGTGAGGGAGCCCAAAACCAGGGCAGCGGATGCCCTGGGAGCCGCACTACTCCCCGCTCCAGGTCACAGCACCAGATGATTGGTTTTCCACGGTGTCACAGCAGAGAAACAGGCAGAAGAGAAAAGGGGAAGAGGCTTTATTTCTTTGAGGACATGGAGAGAATTCAGGGAAGATAAGGAATTCTCTGATTTGGAACAAAAGAAGACAGGCTTTTATGGCTTTTACCAGGGGTGGGGTTTGAGGAGGATGTTTAGATTTACCTGAGGAGCTGGTTGGGGCCTTCCCTGAGGTGGTGGGACAGGCGGAAGGCAATTGCACCCTGGGCTGAGTTGGAGAAGAAGTGGGAGGTGGTCTTTGAGAAGATAAACTGTTGTTTTAAGGGCTTCAGCCATATTAGATGACCACCATGATGATTCAGCAATTCATACTAGGGCCAGAACCTATCACAAGGCAGAGTGGCACATGGCAGAGGGCAGCTGTTCATGCCCATACAAAACAGCAGAACAGCAACAGCAAAATGGCAGGAGCAGGGGCAGCAGCAGAGAGCAAGCCTGGTGCCCTCCATTGTGTGGCGTTCAGTGCTGTCCAGCTCTTGCGGGGTGTAGCACTCACACCCACAATCTCAGCATTGGACCAGGAATGAACCACAAGCTCTAGAAGCTCCGTCATGACCACACGAGGCTTTGGGGGCACAACAGGACACAAACCATAACATATGGCTTCTTTAGAAATAAAAGACATTAACACTTTGCATTATGTTGTGACGACGTCTCCCTTCCCCACTTCGTTCTACCAATCATAGAAAATAACTGATTTTTTTTTAAATAGTCAGATGTACTGAGTTTTTAATTTATATGCTCTGGGTTAAGTTTGTCTATCTGGCCTTATCTTCCACGGAATTCACTTCCTATTTGTTAACAGTAACACATCTAATACCTTATTTTGTGCCTTATCATTGTTATCTATGTCTTGGTCCTGAACGGATTGTTTCTCCTCTACCTCTTTGGTTAACAAGATAGTTTGATCTTCATCAGTCAGTGGCTGAGTCAACAGATTGTACATGGCAGGAAGTAGAAGTTGGTTGACAATACGCGCTCTTTGCTGGGCATTGTTTTCCACCCTAGAGCTTCTCTGTTGTCTCTGAATAATCAAGCAGTGTGATCTTAGTGCTCATATAATCTATGTTTGGGGGTAAGAAGCAAAGTATTGACCTTGATTGAATTTATGACAAGAAATAGGTAGATAAATTTAATTGCCTTCATACTTCTAGGCTTCTGATCATACTATATTTTACATGCTCTTCTGGAAGCTTCTTGAGATAGATTTAATCAGGCTGCTAATTCAAGAAGGGGGTAAATCAATTATGTACCTAATATTTTTTCTTGTTCCTTCTCTACTTTACTCTGCTTTACCTTTGTGCTTTCTTCTCAGTGACTGTATTTCCTAACAACACACACATAAACTTTTGTTCTAAATTGCTTCCTAGGAATCTTACCCTGATAGATATCTGATATTAAAAATCCTTTAATGTATAAAAAACCCCTGTTGATCCCCACAAATATATTTTTTCCACTATCATGCTCATTTCAGTAAATGGCAGCTCCATTTTTCAAGGGCCTAAAGTGCAAAATTTTGAAATAATCATCATCTTTTCTCTTATACTACTATTTGATCCATCAGCAAATCTGGTTGCAAGTACCTTCAAACTATATTTAGAAGAAACTAACCATCCTCTCCCTAACTACAATATCCCATGTTCAAAACACCAGAAATACACAGTGAGATGTTCTTCTAAGCAGCCTGCTACTTTGCGTGCTTTGTAATCACAATCTATTTTCCATACAGACCAAGAAAGATCCTTTGTTCAAAGTACATTATAAAATGTCAATATTTTTCATACAATACTTCAGAGGCTTTGCATTTATTCGGTGCAATGCAATGAACTAATAACTCCCTTTTATAATGCTCCACTTATTTTTATTTTAAGACTGCTGTTTCTTTAATCTCATTGTACTGATACACATCCAGTCTTTACTTCTTAACACAGACCTCCTGGCTGGATATCAAACATAGCAAACATGCTCTTCCGTTGTGTGTCTTTCACATGCTATATTTTATTGACTGGTTAACTGTGTATTCTATTAAACTTTCGAGCATCATGGTTAACACATAAGAACAGAGTTATCATTTGTTTTGACAGTTCAGAATAGAAATTTCCGTAATTGTTTGTGCCTCAGTCTTATCATAAGGAAAACTATAAACCTTTTTCTTTTGATTTTATTTGAGGGAAATACAAAACATGAGTGTGATTTGGTGGACAGATACCTGAAAAACATATGCAAATGCCTATTAATTACATTGAATCAACAATACTTTTTCACATTGTGTTTGAATGAATTTAGATGACCAAATCTGCCATTGGATATTTTAGCATATATGTGCATTTCTGTGTTAGTGGCCTACTCCCTTCCCTTCCATTTCCATCCTTTCCATTATGTAGTTAGTATATACATGACTGGTTCTTTCTTCTTCTTCTTCTTCTTCTTCTTCTTCTTCTTCTTCTTCTTCTTCTTCTTCTTCTTCTTCTTCTTCTTCTTCTTCTTCTTTAAAATAACTATTCTCTTGATTTCTTAAAATTGTTATTACTATTTTTTAAAATTTTTATTTATTTATTTTTTCTTGTTTCAGAACTTTTGTTTGTTTGTTTGTTTATTTTTATGGCCAGCTCAGCATGTCCTGAGGGCAGGGCTGGTGCAGCATGTGGTGCCTGGTATCGAACAGCAGTCCCTGAAGCCACCTGCAGGTGCTTTAGACCACTGAGCCATCCTGCCGGACCATATTTTTGATCTCAAATTTTCTTTTTCCAAATTTATTTCCATTTTTTAATTTCCATTTTATATTTTCTTTTTTATTTAATTTTATTCCTTTTAATAAGAAATAGCAATGGAAAGTTTCAAAAAACCTTAGTAGTACTGTCACCATAATTAGTACAATGTATATTGTTGTCTTCATAGTTCACAGTACAAGATGCAGACATAATAATTTTTTAAAAGCTTGGTACAAATATTTCTTCTCATTGAGCTAAGAGATAGTAGTTGTTTGTATAGTTCAATCTTCCTTAATACATGTTATCAGCAGATCTGGCAGTGTTGAAAGCTGTTGACTTGAGCCATTTACAGCTCAGCATATTAATCTGGCTTTACTTTTTATGCTTCGTGGTTAAACTTTTCTACAGGATGGTTAAGGCCAAGTAAAACCAATACCTATATAACATAACATGTAATTTTTTTATCTGACCAGGTCTGTCACTTCTCAGAATTTACCTTGAAAACATGTACATTGTTTTGGAGGACTTTTGTCAGTGTCAGCCATCTGAATGAGACATGGCCATTGCTGGACCAGTTTGCTCTCTGTAAAACCGTGAGAGAATGTTTTCTCTCTAGGTGACTCTCCTTAGACACACTATACATTTTCAATCCCTTTCCTCTGTGGCCCCATTATGTCCTTAAACAGAAAATTTGGGACATCACTGAGCTATAGGATGTTACAGTACAGGTTCTGTTATGTCCAGGGTTCTCTCTGATCTTGAAGGGCTAGGACAAAAATATTGACTACCCTTGTCGCCCTTCTTTTTCTCCAATTTTTGGTCTGTAAACTTAAGTTGTTAACCCTCAGAAGAGAAGCTTACTGATGCTATTACTCTATAACACAGTTACTTGAGCTTAACAACATTGTCTTTCTGAGTATCAAACACCTTAGACTTAACATGGAACTGGCATTTTCCATCAATCATTGATATTCTAATAAATCCCTATGGAATGTGATTTTAAAAAGTTACGCATTTTTACACATATATTTAGACCATATACAAAATTATAGCAGATCAATCCTATGGAATTTTCGTCTCTTATTGTCTTTCATTACCCTTTTTTTAAATTTTTAAAATTAATTAATTAATTAATTAATTAATTTATTTATTTCTAATATAATCTTGAGTTCCCTCAACCAGTGTTTGATGTCAAGATTTGGAATCCCCAGTTGCCATGGAAACTGCTTTAGCTCCTTGCCCACAGGAGGGAGCCCTGTACCTGTTAACTTGTAGGCTGGAAACAGCAAGATTTTTATTTTTGGGGAGGACCATGGACTGATTAAGAGTAGAGAAAGGTGGTTTCTTTTTCAGAAATAGTGTACATCTCATACTTGTAAAATTATGGCATCTGATACATCTCCTACATTTAAATAAAGAATACACTAAAATTCTTGACTGCATGGCACAATAGTAAAGATATTTAAAGTCTCATTGATCCAATTTTTCTTCTCATTTTCTTATATTAGCCTTGTCAATTTACAGTGAAATTTCTGTACAAAACCTAGGAAGAACTTGATAGAACTATATATAAGTTAAGATAGGAATGGTTATCATAGAAACAAAAAAATCACAATATCCCTAAAGAAGTCTAAGGTATAAAGTCAGCAAGGTAATGGAGTTCCCTAGGTAACTGTGAGATTGTGTAAGACTTTATCTGCTTAGAAAAGTAAAGTTCTTAAAACAAAGGAAATTTCAATGTAATCTCTCCATACTTACAGTATTCTCGAGGTCTATAGTCTATGGTGAAAATAATTTTATTCAGGGTCCAAATGTGACTTCTAAAGCAGGGGCCTTGGAAGACATTGTTATTCTGAGATTTTATGCTCCTGAAGATAGAACAGATCCTATTGCTTTCCTACAAAGTAATTTCTGCTCACCTACCCCTCCTGAATGTATAATTGAATTCATTGCATGTTTATAGCCTCAGATTGTTTCCCTGGCTACATACTGTCAGTAGCTGGCTGTTTATAATTTATATGGAGTAGGTTATATCTCAAGTAACCACACTTTATGTGTGTTATCTCCTGTGGAAAAACAACAACAACAACAAAGGAAATGCATTTAAAATCATTTAGAAAGTGAAATCAAAGAATAAGAGGACACTAGTTTATCAAAGTTAGTGGGAAAATATACAGATCTCTTTAAAACATACTAAGGTTAAGAATCTATATTATTTAGGCACCAAGCAAAGCTACCTGTCCAAATTAGTATAGAGTAAAGGTGGCATGAAATAGAGAGACAGCACTTGACATTACATCTTCAGCTGTGTTTTATTGCTTCAATCATAAATATTAATTTATCTTAAAGTTTATAAGTAAATAAATAATAAATAGATTCCATTCACATAAATTAAACCTAAATTTCATTATTAGAAAATATACACTAAGTTCTTTAAAAGCTAAGAGATTCAGGATGACAAATTCTCTTCATTGATTTTATTTATTTATTTATTTATTTATTTATTTATTTATTTATTTATTGTGGTACCAGGGTTCACACTCACAACCTTGCACTTGCCAGTTAGGAACTTGTGCCATGGATCTATCTCCCCAGCCCCCATCAATTTTAAATTGAGCTCCAAATTATAAGATATATGTTAAATGCAAGAACATAATTTCTAATGTAAAATGAAAAAAGAAATTAAATGTGTTGTACTATCTACTTTGTTTAAGCTTATTTTTACTACTAAAATTCTTAACCTTCACTTTGCTTTAAGGAACTTCCATTAGTTTGTTTGTTTGTTTGTTTGTTTGTTTGTTAGATACAGGGTCTCGCTGTGCAGCTGGATCTCACAGTGATCCTTCTGTCTCATCCTTCCCAGTCCTGAGAGTACAGGACATATGGTATTCAGGATTGAACTCAGAATCTTGTGCTTGCCAGGCAGTTCTTATGCCACCAAGCTATCTCCCAGCCCCAGATATTTTTTATGCTGAAGCTGGAAATCTTATTTAATTGTCTGAAACTAATGTAAGAGTAAAAAATTAACAAAGGAAGGTAAATTCCTCACATTTTACTAAAACATGAACAGGTTCCTATTACCCAAAATGTCACTTATTTTCTGTTACCACAGAGGCTAAGAAGTATTCTTTCATAGACATAGTTAAAATTCTCATTCTTTGCATAATTCAATGAAGATTCATAGATTCATTTTTTACTTCTCATTCTGAGCTGGTAGCCAGGGGAAGGCAAGCATTTTAAAATAATAAAACTAATAATTAGAGTATAAATTTAAATAAGAAAATCTTTTGTAGTTCAACAAAATGTTATGCAGCTTGGATCTGCTTAGAGTTATCAAATGAAGCAAAGTATTTTCTATACATAGTTCAATTTATTTTAGAAGGGAATAGGATATATGTTGGAGGCTCATGAAAAACTCCTGATTTTCCAAATCCTATGGGCCATAGTGGACGGACCCAAGGACATTTTACTGAGTGGTATGTTAGACAATCACAGAGTGAAGAAGCAGATGAAGAACAGCTAAGAGAAAATTACCTGGAGGGTTGTCTATCATTCTGTGTAAAATAGCTAAACAGTCATCAGCATTGTGGTTAACAAAAACAAAACAAAACAACAACAAAAACCCTAATAATTTTGGAAGTCTAGTGAGGAAAAAGCTGTTTAAAAATTCTTAGTAAAATGGAATATTCTTAGCTAAGCAAACCATCACAGCATTTACTAAGAAAGGGTTGAGCTGCTCATACATATGTCAGTACACATGTTCCGTAAATCTTGCCTTACTTGGAAAAAACAAAAAGATAGAGCGTTTGTTTCATCTGTAAACTACTTAAACTTATTTTCATTAGAACCTATTAAATTATTTAAGATTGCTAGATAACATATGCGATAAAATTCATTTTAATTTGAAGTACTTAAAACTGACTTGCATAATTTGAAAATAGCATATAGGTTTTTTTTTTTTTTTTTTTTTTTTTTTGAGACAGGGTCTCGCTGTACAGTTCAGGCTGGCCTTGAGCTCAGTTTTGTAGCCCAGGCTGGTCTTGAACTCTCACCGATCCTCCCGCCTCAGCCTCCCGAGTGCTGGAATTACAGGCGTGCGCCACCACGCCCGGCAATATAGGGGTTTTATAAGGATAAGTTTTTGATGTAGCCTTAGTACAGGGTCTACAGGGTCTCGCTACACAGCTGAGACTCATAGTGATTCTTCTGTTTTCAGTCTCTCAAGTGCTGAGATTACAAGTGTGCACCACCATGCCCAGTCTCTCTCACCCTTTCAGTGCACCTCAGTGGCAGGATCAGCACAGCACACTGGGAATTGAATACGAATATATGTTTGTAGTATGTAATATTTACACTTCTTGTGTGGAGTCAGCACATGTAACATGTATATAGTAGACCTTTATTTTTACATAATAATGGATTCATTTACCAAAATGTTCTTTAGAGTATATATATGCATATATATATTATGATTATAATAATAATACATCTATTATAATTAAGCTTTGGATAAGTAAGCCACTGTCGTGATCTTTTTGTCCTTGCCCATACTAACCAATAGCTGTACTTCCCACATTTGGCAATGAGGGTGGGGCTCTACATTACCTCCGACCACTTTGCTTTCCAGCTTTAGCAGGATAATTATTATCTGTATCAAAAGGCTTTTCCTACATGATCTTAAAACAAATCCAGTTATTGTTTGAAAAATAAAATAATCTGGATTTATTGTCTGTAATATAAACATGCTAAGTTAATGAAGCCCTCAGAAACTCTGCAGTCTTAGCATGGTGTCCTCTGTGATTCATAAACAGGCTAGATGAAAGATATCTCCTTTCAAATGTAAGAACATTCATTTGTAAAGTAATTCATGGTTTACCTTTAATTTAAAAAGCACTACATGTCTTTCTTCTTCAGTCACCTCATTGTTGCACAATTCCTAACAGATACCTATAGAAAATAATTCTTCATACTTGTGTTTCCTGGCCTTCCATACAAACATCACTTTCTATCCTATGACACTCCAAAGTGTGTGTGTATGTGTGCATGTGCGTGTGTGTGTGTGCATGTGTGTGTATGTGTGTGTGTGCGCGTGCATACATGCGTGTCAGCACCAGAGTTAAGTTGTGGGTTATATTTCAACTCTGAACCTTGCTACTTGCTCTTTGATGCCAACTGCTGTGGTTTCTTTTCTTTTCTTTTTTTTTTTTTTAATGTATTTAGTACAGGATCTACAGGGACTATAGGCTCTCACTACACAGATCGGACTCATAATGACCCTCCTGTTTACAGGCCCCAAGTGCTGGGATTACAGGTGTGCACTACATGCCCAGTGTCAATTGAGTCTCAGCAAGCCCTGAGGGTGAGGCTGGCACAACACACTGGGAACCGAACCTCAGCCTCTGCACTCTGTCTAGGCAGGCACTTTAATCTGCTGAGCTCTCTGGCTGTCCCTCAACTGCCATGGTTTCTATCTGGAGCTCCCAACCTCCTCATGCTCATGGGTGGGGCTTTTGGGTAGGGATTGATTCTGGAGTTGTGTGGCCTGGAAGGATGTCTCTCTCTCTTCCTACTTCTTCCATGGCTGTCTGCATCCTGTCACACTGCCATCTGCTGCTTAGGCTTATCCATGCCCTTTTGCCATGCTGCCCTGCCTTGAAGGAGCAGGCATGGACTGAAACCCTTGTAAAATGATCCAAAATTTTGCATCTGGGCACTTGTTTCTGGCAACAAAGAAAGCTCACAACTAAGGCACCAACTGTTCATTTTGGCCCTTCTATTGAAGAAACTTCACCTTGGAATGCAGTCTAAGCTTCTCTGAGTCTCTTCCTTTTGGGCCTTTTCTTATAGAAATCTTGATATCAATTCATCTTACTCTATCTTCTACTGAATTCATCTTCAAGCTAACTCTGACTATTGCAGTTCCTGACACTCTTCCAAGTCCATCCCTTTGCCAAAATGAAGTTATATTTCATGGTAACACTACCACTTAATAACATAATGGTGACCTAGCACATTACTAATTGCAGTTCCTTTGACTACTTCCAAGAAAGATGTCCCTTCTCAGTAAAGTCACCTTAGAGGCAATTAGTCTTCCCGTATGTATGCGCCGAATCTCATGTGTATCTACATCACAGCTGCGATTGCATGTTAATCTGCAAATTTGTTTGAAGTTGTCTTTCCTGCTAAACTCTCTGAAGGTCTCACTTGTTTGCTCTTATATACTCTAATTTGTACATATCTAGGTTTTCATAAGACTTTGTTTTTATATGCCCCTGTTATGTACTAGGTACATAACAGATCGATAAGTAATATGTGTTGAATGAATAACCGCTTACAACATATTAGCACATTTGCAGTTGCCAAATTCAGGCTTGGAGATGTTAGTCAGTCATTCCAAACTCCTCTTGCAGATAGAGAGTAGAATAGAGATTCAAACCACAGGTGAGCCTGACCTTCATTCTTGTTCTTTTTTACATTTTTAAAAATGTGTTTGGTACAGGGTCTCCCTATGCAGCTCAGACACAGTGATCCTCCTGTTTTCAACCTCACTGGTGCTGGGATTACATGCAAGCCCCACCATGCCAGCCCTCCAAGGCTGGCTCAGTGCATCCAGGGGTGGGGTCAGTGCTGTACGTGGTGCAGGGACTGAACTCACAGTCTTTTCACTTGCTGAAGCAGGCCTTTTGTCTACTGTGCAATCTCAACAGCCCCCCTTTTGCAATTTTAAATTCAGACCATGTTCTAAAAGGTTGAGTTTATATAGGTGATGTTTGCATTGCTTTTTAATCCTTATCACACCTAGTAACTTAAGAAAATAATGAGTTTTAGAATTAAAGACAACAAACATCATCAAATAAGAATGACTTCCTTTATGTTATCTGAACATGGAAGGCCACTGTTTGATAAGCTCAAATTAAGATTTCAGATGTAAAAATACTGAGACTGATAAATTGGTAATGACATATGGGTGATACTGTATTTAAAATCAGAGTGTGTGATCCTAATCACACAGTTACGTAAAGAGAAAACAAAAAGCTGTTGAAATTAGTCTGGTAGCTAAGATTATTTTTCCTAGGTGAAATACTCCTAATGTTTATACTGTGACCCTAAATTTGTGCTTTTGCTTTTTTTTTTTTTTTTAAGATTTTATTTTATTTCTTTTAAACTTCATTTATTTGTTTGTGTTATGGTCAGCTCAGCCCGCCCTGGGGTTGGGTGGCATCGCATGTGGTTCCAGGGATCGAGGAGCAGTCCCAGGGCTTGCCTTAACTTTCCTCGGCAGGGGCTTTAGGCCACTGAGCCATCTCACTGGCCTTTGCTTTGTTTTTAACTGTTGCTCTTTTTCTCAACACCTCAAAATGTGGCTGTCCAGAGCTAGTATTACTCAGTCTGAATTTACTAAGATGTAGATGGCCTGTGTTAAAGATTAACACATGTGATCTATTTTATATCTCTGTAGCATTCAATGAATTTCTCTTTTTAAAACAACACTTTAGCCGGGCGGGGTGGTGCACGCCTGTAATCCCAGCACTCGGGAGGCTGAGGCAGGAGGATTGGTGTGAGTTCGAGACCAGCCTGGGCTACAAAAGTGAGCTCAAGGCCAGCCTCAACTGCATAGTGAGACCCTGTCTCAAAAAGACAAAAAAAAAAAAAAACCCAAAAAACAACACTTTAAAGGGCCAGCGAGATAGCTTAGTGGACTAAGCACCTGCTTAGGCAAGCACAAGGACCTAGATTCGATCTCTGGCAACACATTCAACATTGACCCTGGCCCTGGACAAGCAGAACCAGCAACTGAGTCTGGACACGATGTACTCCCTGTGCTGGTGATGCTGGGAACAGAAGAATCTCTATGAGTCCGAGCTGCGTAGTGAGACCCCATGCAAAGTACATAAATTTAAAAAGTAATAATAAATAAAGTAACTTAATTACTTATTACTAATAAGCATTATCAAACCATGAACTTAATAAAAAAAAAAGTAATGTTCTTACTTCCAAATATTCATGAAAATAAGATAAAGAAGGTCCTCAAATATTAGAGGATTTTTTTTTTTCATTATTTATGGTTGGAGTAAGGGGCAGCACACTACCCTGAAACAAAGAGCAAAAGGAATCAGGCAGCAGACACTGAAGTATTTAAACATTTGTTTGCTTAAAACTTTTTTTTTAGACACATGAAGCACCTTCCATAGAATATGTACTATCACAGCTCTTCCTTATGCAGATGTTGCATGCTAGAGAATATTGTGATTGTGTAAATAATAACCCAAATGCTCATACAGATATTGAAAGCAAAATGAATCTTTACTCAATCAAAAACTTGAATAGAGCAGGCTAAATAACTCAGCAAATTAAAGTGCCTATAAGCACGTGCAGAGACCAGGGGTTGCCATGCCAGCCCCAACCCCAGGGTAGCAAGTGAACCTGGGCTTGGTAGCATATGTCTGTAATCCCATCTCTTGGAAGGCTATAAACAGATGGATCACAATGAGTCTGATCTACTAGTGAGACCCTAAACACCTTGCAGACCCTTCCCTAACATGCAAAATAAAAACCCACGAAAACAAATCAAAGCTTGCATAAAAAATAGATTTTTACACTATAATATGATCAAGTGTTAATAAAAAAAAACTTCACTTTCCCTTGTCCAGTTTTTTGATAGGTAATAATAAGTGCAGATAAAACTCTATAAATATACACATAGTGCCAGCAAGACAGCTCAGCAGACTACAAAGCATATGCTTAAGCAGAGGGCATGACCAGGGCTCAATCCCCAACGTATTGTGCCAGCTCCACCCCCAGGGCGCACTGAAATGGAAATTGAGACAGGACATGGTGACACCTATAATCCCAGCGTTTGAGAAGCTGAGCACAGGAGGAACACTCCGAGTCCTGTCTGTGCAGCGAGACCCTGTAGACCATGGACTACATACATTAAAAAAAAGAAAGAAAAGAAAATACACACGTAACTTCATGAAACTCTCTAATACCACGAGGCTATAACAGGTAAAATTTAAGGGACACTGAAGGTCTGCCTGCAGTTTGATAGAAAACAAATGGAGAAGGACATGAAGAAAGAGTAAAAGGGACAAGAAGTGCCACTGTGTCACAGAGATGTTATGTTTATCATCATAACAAAGATGATAGCTGTTATGGTTTGCATCTAGTTGTCTCCTCAAAGCCTCATGTAACTTTTGGGGCTGACAAGTGCCGTGGCTCGAGGGGCGGGGCCAGAGCTGCGCGAACCACTTAAGTGACAGCATGCCCCCCCCACTGTGCTTAGGAGCCTCTCTCAGAAGTATAGAGCGAAAAAAAAGAAGTAGAGAGCAAACCATCCTGATGACAGCAGCATACAGTCTCGAGGTCTTGCTGTGTAATTCAGGCTGCTTTAAATTATTTTTTTTTTTTTGTCTTTTTGAGACAGGGTCTCACTGTGCAGTTCAGGCTGGCCTTGAGCTCACTTTTGTAGCCCAGGCTGGTCTCGAACTCACAGCGATCCTCCTGCCTCAGCCTCCCGAGTGCTGGGATTACAGGCGTGCGCCACCACGCCCGGCTTGCTTTAAATTATGAAACCTGCAGTAACTGTGAGCTAAATAAACCTTTCCTTCCCTAAGCTTGCGTGTCAGATATTTGTCCCAACAACAAGAGAAAAATATCTAAGACAACAATAAACATATTTCTTTTTTCTTTTTCTTTTTTATTACTTTTAATAAGAAATAGTGATGAGACAGTTTCACAACACATTAGTAGGACAGCCACAATAATTAATACACTGCACAATGTTGTCTTCATAGTAGTTGTTCCAAGTACTAGATGCAAACATGATAACTTTTCCAAACACTGTTGGTAGAAATATTTATTTAATTAAGAGAAAGTAGCTGTGTGTAGAGTCCAGTATTCCATAATAGCAGTGGGTTATTGGCAGAACTGACAATATTGAGCTTTTTACAGCTCAGCACAGGTTAAAAATTTTAGTTCCCTTAAATGCTAATTTTACTGCTAATGTATTTATTTGCAAGCATGGTATTTATGTTACATACCAAACATTTGCTGATGTAAAATATTTACTTGAAAGTGCTTTTACCATGTATTAAACTATTTTTCTCTATTTATTAACAAGATGAAATTTCAAGTTTATAACATTAAATCTCAAGCAGTATACAGCAAAGCATCTCTATAAGCCCAGGAATATTACAAGTCTCAGTCATGGGATGCTTAGCGACTTAGTAGGGTATCTCAAAATTTACAAATAAAATAAAACTTAAAGTATGAGCTAGAGATGTACATGTGAAGATACAGAATTCAATCCCTATTACTACAAATATATATTAAATATGAAACTGCTTTCAGTCATAACTTCCAGTTTTTAAGTGTTGAAAAACAAATACTAATGTGGATTTGATTAGAGGCTAGGTATAGGAACAAAATTGCAGGTTCTATTCCATGTCATGATATTGCAAATACTGCCACCCATCTCTATGTTTACAACAAAATCTGTCTAAACATTTAATGTTTGGCTTAGTACAGTGCTTACCATTTGAAAATGAGTAAAGTATCTTTGATTTAGAAAGTAATGACCTATTAAAATAGTTGCCTTTATTCTGTACATTATAGTGTCTGTTTTTGCATTTCAGCTAAATTGAATTTTTCTTAGTATTGGAAGTAAATCCTGCACTTCAGTTTGAAGGTTGTGAGTGTATTTCCCTAAGGTAGTGCTATTTGGACTTAAATAAGAAGATTACTTAAAGCAACATTCAATTTATGGAGAAGCTGAGTCAAAAATAGAGCTCTCATCCCAAAAGTTTATAATGTCTCCTATTATTTAGTCACTTATTGTATTAAAATGGACAGTTGTTGCTTTATTTTTATCTACTGATAGGTACATTGGTGCACTTATGATGTTCCATTTCTCTCTCAGGTGCTGTTAATTTAAAAAAAAATATCCCCTTAGTTCTTCACATGCATGCATTTATTTTCAATTTGGTATTATTAATTTTGTTCCCAAAGCTCTGTCTTAATCTGTGCAAAGTATTGAATTGCTAAGCCCTCACTCTTCCCTCCACACCACGAGTTAGTAACAGCAGGCTACAACTATTTATCACCTATAGGATAAATCAGAACCTAACTTTGTAGAGCTAATTTTCTTTCAATAATTATTGCTCAAAGAGAACCAAAATTAATGGAATAAAAAAGTGCTTTTAGAAGGAAGTACACGAGGACACGTATTTTACCTTCACATGAGTTGATCTCGTCTACACCTGCTACACCACCACGTTTTAACTAAAATCTGATTTACACATAAATGTTGCTCTCTAAGCAACATGGGCTGGGAGGCTTCATGTTCTCTCTTTTTTTATTCATTTGTGAGTGCTCGTCAGGGCTTCTTCTGAAGGTTTCCTTGAAGTTATTACAATTTCAGTTCTACAATTTGTTTTTTTCTGTTTGAGTTTTCTAGATTTTAATAACATTCTCTATATAATTAGATATCTACATCATACCATCCTTTATTTCTTTGCAATAATGTTTCTTCTAGTTCTTTTGCTGCATTCACAATGGCTCTTTTGAGTTTTATCTGTTAAACTGATGTACCACACGCTTATGAAAGTAATTTTGGTTACCAATTTTTTTTAAGTAGTTGCTATTGCGAATGATGTTATCTTCAAATTAGTTGTTTAGGTTACCAGATATACATATGCCACATTGGTTAAAAAACAAAACAACAACAACAAAGTTATAATAAATTAAAAAGAATAAAAAGAAAAAAATAGGTAAGTATTAAGTGCACCTTTCAAAAGGCCAGATGAGGGCCCGGCAGGATGGGTCAGTGGTCTAAAGCGCCTGCAGGCAGCTGCAGGGACCACGGTTCAATCCCCGGCAGCCTGCTGCACCAGCCCTGCCTTCAGGGCAGGCTGAGCCGGCCATAAATAAAAAAATAAATAAATAAACAAAAGACCAGATGAAATTGGCAGTACAATTATCCAAATCATACTGCATGTGTGTGTGTGTCTATCTTTTTCCCTTCTTTCTTTTGTCCTTTTCCTCATCTCAATTTTTCTTTCCCATTGAACAATTTCTTTCCCTTTATAAGTGCAGGTCTGATTTATTTCACTTAACAATACAGTCTCTTGTTGCACTCATTTATCTATAAAAAAGCCTTGGGATCTCATCTTTTTGAAAACTTCTGCACGTCAAAAGAAATCACCAACAGAATAAAAAGAAAACTCACAAATTAGGGGAAAAAATTGTAGCCACAACTGTCCCTCAGACAAAGGAATACTATCTAGAACATATACATAATTTTTAAAAATCACACCTCCAAAATTGACAGACCCAATAATAAAATAAGCATCTGAGATGAATATACACTTCACACATCAAATGGGAATGACAAATAAATATATTTTTGCTGATATAGTTCACACTTGATTTTGTTACTGAGTATTGTACAACTTTGTGTTAAAAGTGAACATTTTAGAAAATAGAGAAATTCTGAATACTGACATTCTCCTAGAGATTACTATGTTTGGCTTCATCTCTCTCTCTCTCTCTCTGACTCTGTCTCTCTGTCACTTCATTTCTCCCTCTGTCTCTGTCTCTGTTTCCCTCTCTGTCTCTCTCTGTCACTGTCTCTGTCTCTCTTCATTTCTCTGTCAATCTGCCCATCTATTTTTCTATCTCTCTGCCTCTCTCTCTTTCTGTGTTTGTCTCTGCCTCTGTCTTTCTCTTTTTGTCTCTCTCTTGATTTCTCTGTCTCTCTGTCTGTCTCTCTGTCTGTCGTTCTCCTTTCTTCTTCTGTGACTGGCTAAAGTTCATTATAGTAATTTTCTGAGATTCATTAACCACAGAAACCATCAAGAAGCTCTGATGTGGCCTTTCAGCTGACACAACTTTTGTACTAGAGTCACTGAGGGCTACACTGTCTTTAGGAAAACTACTTCTATTTTTCTCTGATCATACTTCATGTCAAGCTTATTTATACACAACCATGAATATAAACTGTTTTACTGTTTGTTTTAATTAAATGTGGTCTGTTCTAAGGTCCTAGGAAGACAAGAATAACCCAAATCTAAATACAAAGAATGAATGAATCTAAGAATTTGTTTCTCTGATGAATAAAAACAAATAGATAATTACTAAGCCAATCTAACTAAAAACTTACTGACAAGACCTAAACCAATGTAAATAGGAATTACAAAAGGAAAATCACAAAACTACTCCCCATAAAAAAATAGAAAAGATTAGCAGCAACTGCTTCACATACGTGTATGCCAATAAGTTGCAGAATTCCAGTGAATTGGGTAGATTTCCTTTTCTTTTTTAACTTTTTTGAAACAGGGTCTCACTATCTAGTTCAGAGTGGTCTCAAACTTGCAATGATCCACCTGCCTTAGCCTCTGAGTGTTGGGATTATAGGCATGTGCCATCAAAAATGGCTATTTTAGGTGTGTGTGTATGTGTGTGTACTTAGTACAGGGTCTACATGTTCTCACTACACGGATCAGACTGATAGTAAATCTCCTGTTTTCAGCTTCCCAAGTACTGGGATTACAGGCATGCAGCAACATGCCCAGTCTCAGTTGTCCTCTCAGTGTGTCCTGGGGGCACAGGTGGTACTGCATGCCAGGGATCAAGTCCCTGTACCTGAATGTGCCTAAGAAGGTGCTTTAATCTCCTAAGCTATATGGCCAGCCCTCCACACCTGACTTTGACTCTTAGATAAATATGAATTCCTGAAACTGAAATTAAAAATTTAATAACCCTGAATAATCCAATAACAAGCAGTGGAACTTAACTAGTAATAAAAATCCCACTAATTATGAAAAGCCCTACTGCTCAGTTGTACAAGAACTTCAAGGAAGCTCTATCACCAATACTTTCGTGGACTTTTAATGGAGTTAAAAGGCAAGACATACTCCCACTGTAATTTCTGGAAACTAGCATAACACTGACTCCAGAACCAGACAAGGATGCAATCCTCCTCCCAAAACTATAAAACTTAGGTCAAGTTCTTTAATGAATGTGGATGCAAAAATACTCGAAAAGATGTTATCAAAAAATACAACAAATCAATAAAAGCATCATATATTAAGACCCACTAGCCTTCATCCCATGGAAGCAGAGATGGTTCAGTATATGCAATAAATGTAACACACTACATACAAATAAGCAGGAACAAAAATCACTTGATCAGCTCAGTAGATGAGAAATAAGCACTTGACAAAATTCAACATCCATTCATGACAAAAGTACTGCCGACATCAGATTAAGTGGGGATAACTCACAGGATTCTTTCCAAAAACCAGGATCAAGATCAAGGATATATATATATATATATATATATATATATATATATATATATATATATATATATGTCATGGTAGCAGTATTCAAAAATCTATGAATACATATCAATAGTCTTCTGTACTCCAATAGTGAACTCACTGAGAAATAAGTTGGGAAAAAATATCATTCACAATAATAATCCAAAAAAGTAAAACTTAGAAATTAATCTATCCAAGTAAGTGAAGTATCTTCTTATGGTTTGTGTACAGGTGTTCCTCCAAAGCCTTATGAAGTCATGGCGCAGCTTCTGGAGTTTGTGATTGATTATTGTGTGTGTGGGTGCTGCACCTCTCCTGGGGTGATTTGCATTTCAGTGTAAGGAGGGAAGAGAAGTTGGCTGCTTAAGCTGCTGCTATTCCTCCCTTTTCTTTCTTGTTCTTTGCCTCTTCCATGAAAGGCTGCTCTCTGCCATGCACCGCTCTGCCCTGGAGCCAGCTAAGTATGGACTAAAGCCTCCAGTAGCTGTGAGCTAAATTAACCTCTCCTTCCCTCATTTTGATTGTTGGTCATTTGTCCTAGCACTGAGAGAACAGTAACTGAAACATATCTGTACAATGTAAACAGTGCTCTGAGAAAAGGAAATTTGGGAGAACATCAAAAGTGGAAATAAATCCCTTTTTCTTGCATAGGTACAATTAATACAGTCAAAATATCCGTGCTTTCAAAATCAATAAACAAATTTACTCCAGTTTCAATCATAATACCAGCACCATTCTTCACCAAACTAAACTATCTTAAAGCTTTTATGGAACATGAATAGTACCAGGATAAGAAAACTAACCATGAGTAGCAGAATCGTAGAAGCAAGCAACACAAACACAGACTTGAAGTTATATTACAAAGCTGCAGTGATAAAAACTGCAAAGACTGGCACAAAAATAAAACAATAGGCATGAGGATCAATGAAAAGAATAGAGGAAGCAAAGCTACTTGATCTTTGATAAAGGCTCCAAAACCATGCACTGGAGGAAAGATATACTCTATTACATGATGCTGCAAAAATTAAATATTCACATGCAGATTTAATTTAGAGCCATGTCTCTCACTACGGACCAAACTAAAATATGAATAGATCAAAGAACTAAGTGTTGTTAGAATAATAAAAAAAAAAAAAAAAACCAAAACAGCCCACTGCAAAATAAGCAAAAAGTTGAAGATATAAGCAAGCACATTTTTAAACAAAATCCTGATTACACAGGCAATATCAAACATAAACAACAGGGATCATATCAAATCTCACAGCTCCTTCACAGAACAAAGAAGTAGAAGGGTTAAAAGTCGACCTGCAGAATGAGAAAATTAAATTTGCCAGCTATTCCTGTTAGAAGACTAATACATAGAATCTATAAAGAACCCAAATAAAAAAATAAACCTTCCGTGACAAAAAATTCAATCAGACATGGGCAACTAAATAAATACACTTCACAGAAGTAAAAATGGTCAGTGAATATATATATATATATATATATATATATATATATATATATATATATATGCTTAATATTACCGTCTCTAGTAAAATGAAAATTAAAACAACAGCTTACCCCATAAAGCATGGCTCTCATCAAGGAATCAAATAATAATAAATACTCATGAGGCTTGATGAAAGAAATCCTTTTACATTGTTAGAGGTCATATAAACCAGAAATCCACCCTGGAGATGAAGATTGAGTCGCCTGAGAAAACCAAAATTAGAAATTCACTATGACCCAGCTATGTCCTTTCTAGCTATCTTTCTAAAAGAGCTAAATACACCATGTTACAGTTACCTACCTGTGCTCATGGCAGCACAATAGACAGTAGCCAATTCTTGGAAGCAGCCTACACATCTGTCAACTGGTCAGTGGATAAAGAAAATGTGATATTTATACACAGTGGAGTAGTACTTTGACACAAAAAGATAAATTTGTAAGAAAACGAACACAACTAAAGACCATAATGTTATGTGAACTATAACCAACACACAAGCTTAAATATGAGAAGCCTCTACAGGAGAAAACCACAGTACAAATAAAGAGTAAATTGAAACATAGATCACAGACAGAGATTAGAGACTGGTCATTCTCAGATGGAAAGGGAATCCAGAGAAGGAGGCACGGGGAGACAAAGGGACGCACCTGGGGTAGAAAGGGAACCACGCACTACGATGTGTGCCACGCCCCACAGGGAATGGAAACACTATACACTGCAAATATGTGCTACCAATAAAAATAAGTATTTAGAAAAATTATGTAATTTTCCCTACCTGTATTGATAATAACTGAAAATAAAAAGATACATATTTAAGATTTAAAATTTGATATCTTGATGTCATGTGAAATTATTACCATGATTAAGCCAATTATCATATCCATCACCTCAGCCTTAAGTGTGTGGGAAGAACACTTTAAATCACTCTTAGCAAATTTAAAGCACACAGTCTATCATGATTAGCTGTTATGATAAGCTGTCATGATGTAAACTTTGTCTCCAGAATTTATTCATGCTATCTTATAAGTTTAAATTATCCACGTTTTTGCCAAGCATTTGTGTTTTACAAGAGTCCACTTGACTCCTCCTGCTCCGTTCCACAGAGCACTACAACTAATGCAAACAGTTCATGGTGAGAGAGAGAGCCCACAAATTACATAATCATTGTCTGTTAGTCGTAATGGAATTGGTGCTTGATCGCATTTAAATAATCATTTAAACTTGAAACAGCTAAAAATCAAAAAGTAATGAAAGTCGTTTGACTTTTCCAGTTTTTCTTAATTATATGGTGTTCTCAAATTGAGCTACTCTACCAGAACTCATAACAATAAAAATTTTTATATAGTAAAATTTTTTCTTCATTCATTGATAATCAAGATTACCTATTGGAGAAGGATATATTCTAATATAGATTATCTTAAAGAAAGAGGGACAAGGAACAGCCAAATAGGTCAGTGGATTAAAGAGTCTGCAAGCAGGTGCAGGAGCTAGGGGCTTAATTCCTGGGCTTGCTGTGCTGGCCCCACCTCTGGGGCACACTAAAACAGCAACTGAGACTGGGCGTAGTGATATACACCTGTAATCCCAGCGTTTGGGAGGTTTTAAACAGGTGGATCACTATGAGTCCAATCTAGCAGTGTGACTCTGAACAACCTGTAGACAACTTCCCTAAAATGAAAAAAAAAGAGGAACATAATTTGATTATTAAATACACTGTCTCACATAGTTTTATTTCCATTAATATTTTAAAAGTTTTATTTCTATTATTTTATATTTTTAAGTTTTAAATTTTTGTAAGTACATGTTTGAAAAATATAATTATAGTCATAGAAGGAACTATTTTTTTTTCTTTTGCAGGGCCAGAATTTGAACTCATGACCTTGCACTTGCCAGACAGGCACTGTGCAATGGAGTTATCTCCCCAGCCCCAGAAAGAACTATGTTTTAATTAGTTAAAACGATCCTTATATACTGTTTGTAGGTTTCCTTGTAATAGCTTTAACATCTATATTCAAGCTAATAAAAATCATATGTCAAAGACTTACAAATTTTGTGGTAAAATAATTAAAATATATTATTTTAGCCATTTTGAAATATAAAATGTATTGTTAATATCATGACAACCCTTTAATACAATAACAAATCTTATTCTACCTATATAACTCCAATTTTGCACACTTTGATCAGTAATTCTTTCAATCCACCTTACTCTCTCTCGAATTCAATACCACCATTGCTGAATTCAAGTATTTTAGATTCCACATATAAGTGAAATTGTATAGTATCATTCTGTCAGTTTCACTTCATCCCACATTTATTTGTTTTGCTCCAAATTGCAGAATTTTATTCTCTTAAATGGTTAAATATTATTCCACAGGATGTGCAGATAGTTATGAATGGAGCAACTTCGTTATTTTTCATTAGATGATGCACACTTCAGTTGCATCCATGTCGTTGATATTGAGAACAAGGTCTCAACAAACACAACAGCACACATGTCTGCTCTTTGTAGCAGCCTTCTCTCCTTTGGATATAGACCTAGATGTGTGATTTCTAGGTCCCATGGTAGTTCTGTTTTGTAAGTACGTGGGAACTTTCATGGTTTTTCTCCTAAAGGCTGTGTGCTTTTTTTCATTCAACAAAAAATAATGTTTCAAAAAGGGGATTGTTTTTATTCTTATATAAAAATGTAACATAACCTCCTTCTGCACTAGATTATTAGGTCACTCAGAATTTCTCTCTGGCTTGTATTTATGAAAAATATCCATGCCTAGTGACATACTTTTGCAATCCTCACTACCTGGCAGACTGAGGCAGGAGGACTGCAAGTTCAAGGTCAGCCTGAGGAATTTAGTCAGACCCTATTTCAAAATGAAATTTTTAATAAAGATTATGATTGTTGTTTGGTGATAGAGCATTTAAGTTTCTTTGAAGAATACCTCAGTTCACCCCTATACCAGAGGAAAAACACCAAAATCACCAAATAGGAGAGATAAAGATTTTTTAAAAGGGAAGACCTAGTAGGAAGGCTAAAGTATAATAATAATGAGCAAAGTTTATAACAGTTATAATATCTTGCTTGCATAAATAAATTACATACATGCATGAAAATACAGTGAGGTATGACACAAGTTTAAGTACATATTGGACTTTCTCATCTGATTTTGTCTCTAATTTTGAGACATGGAAGTTGGTCAGAAAATAAGATTATTGCTAAACATTATACAGTGTAGAGAGCATTTTCCTATGCCAAAGGTCAATTGGCCAAAACTGTCAATCATGTCATGGTTGAGAAAATTTGTCATACATATTTACGAGTATAAGCAGAGATCTCATTAAAAAGTTGACATACATCTGGGAATTCACATTTATTTTGCATATACCATGGACATAGAATTCAGCAGTGAAGATAGTATAGTCAGTTTCTCCATGCAAGTACAAAATTCTGGAGAAGTACTTGAAGGAAATCATACATGGAGTGAGTAAAGTAAAAATGAAAGAGAACTTTACAAATACTCTAAAACAAATGGATGGGTTGTTCCTGCTCAATCTTTGATCAGTTTTATGATCAGCTGGCTTTAGTCTTTCAGGCACAAGATAGCAAGAAAGAGGTCTTATTTTGAATGTAAGTTTTATTCCTTCTGAATGTTAAAAAATGAATCCATTTAAATGACCAAAAGCTAAGTACAGAAGATTTAAATTTCACTTTAAAAAAATAACTTTATGTTCATAATTAACGGAGAGTGTCCCCACAGTGATATTAAGAGTAAAATTTATGTACAGATTCTGCTTCAAGTATGAGGAACCAGAAAGAGTTCAAATGCAGTAGAATGTATAATAAATTTACATCAAATCCTTGATCTCATCATCTTGGATTTATTTTTAAAATATAAGGTAAAGGTGACCAGCTAGGAATAAGAGTCATACTGACTAATCCAGGCACTTGATAGTCGTGCTTTACAGTGCAGTTATGGCCAAGTCCAAGAACCTCACAACATACAACCAGTCCCAAAAATCCCAAAATGGTATAGAATGTCATCAAGAAACTTTGGTCACAAAGATATGAATCTCCGAAGGGGGTAGATCCCAAGTTCCTTAGGAACATGCATTTTGCCAAGAAGCACAAAAAGGGCTTCAAGAAGATGCAAGAAAACAATGCCAAGGCCATGAGCACACGCACTGAAGTTATCAAGGCCCTTTTCAAGCCCAAGGAGGTCAAGCCCAAGATCATTCCAAAGGGAGTAAACCGCAGGCTTTCTCAATTTACTTATAATTTCCGCCCCAAGCATGGGCAGCGTATTCGTGTCCTCATTGCCAAGGGTCATAGGCCTTACCAGTGAAAGGTTCAGGTTCCAGCCCAGGCCCAGGCCCTAGCTTCGCTCTAACCAAGGCCCAAGCTCTAGCTTCTATTCCAGCGCAGGCTCCCAAAGGTGCCCAGGCCCCCATGAAAGCTCCACAGTAAAAGTCTCTTATTTGCTGTTGTAAAAATAGGAGAACTAGGGGCTGGGGAGATAGCTCCGAGGCACAAGTGCCTGCCTGGCAAGTGCAAGGTCGTGAGTTTGAACCCCAGTCCTGCCAAAAAAAAAAAAAAAAAAAAAAAAAAAAAAAGAAGAAGAACTGGTGTGACCCCTGGGCTGTCATCTGTGAGGGCTAGTGGCTTCCTGTGCTCTTTGTACAAATAAACTTGAGGCAGAATGGGGGAAAAAAAAAAAAAAAAGACTATTTCTCTTGGATGCCCATAAACAACTTAGTAGTGACATAGTGAAGGTCCCAATACTGCTGTCCTTAGATCTTTGTGGTAGTAAGAATATGAGCAATGATTTTCATAAGGCCAAATTATAATATCAGCACTTTTTTAACATGATATTTTGGGGCTGGGGAGATAGCTCAATGGCATAAGCACCTGCCTGACATGAGCAAGGTCTTGAGTTTGATCCCTGGTACCTGAAAAAGAAATTTACCTAACATGGTGTTTTCTTCTGTATCCACAGATAGTACAAACATACAAAGCATTAGCAAGGAGGAAATAATTAAATTTATAGATGATCTACACTAGCTAAGGGATTCCATGGTAACTTAAAGATTTTAGGAGAAATGCAATTTTCTTTCTTTTTTTTTTTTTTTTTTTTTTAGGAACAGGTAAGATCAAATAATATTTCTTTAAAAAGAAATTATTGTGTTCTTATTTTAACTCATGAATCTGAAATGTAAGAAATACCTAAAAGTTTTGCCTTTCAATGCCAACATATCTTCTCCCATGTACTAAATTGTGTTTTATTTTTTTCAGAAAATCTTGAAAACTTAGCTAATAGTAGAAATTTTTTTGGTGTGCTTAAAATCAGCAATATAATTTTTATCATGTGTAGCAAATAAAGGCACATTGACTGCCACATTAAATCTATAATAGCAGAAATACAAGCAGAATAAAAGTGAAAAACTTGTTGTTTGACTGCCTGAAAATGATATGCTGGAGATTAACAAAGTTGTTATTTTGTTTTATGAGTTCTGTCATTTATCAATCTTCCGACTATAGGACATATATTTTCATTTAAAATCACAGAACTTGCCCCACACATGTCAAAAGAAGCAATGAATATTACTATCTGGAGCACTATATAATGGACAGTTACTCCAATTCATTCAGCATGGTAGGAATGTAAACACAGGTTCACTGGATGAAAGATAGATGATAGAGTTTATATTTACCATCAGCATTTAATAAAATAGACTAAGACATATAAAAATAAGTTGGACAAATACATTACTCCAACAGCAGAAAATAAGCCTAACACTGGCTTTTCATTATTTGGTTAGATGACTTGGAGAAAGTGTAAAATTTAGATGTGAAATCATCCTTCGTAATCTATTTTATTACAATAACATGAAAAATGATTTAGAGAGGGAAAGAGTGAGAGAGAGCAAGATAGAGAGACAGACAGAGAGAGAAAGTACATATTTTAGTTTTCAAATGATATTCCAAGCAGGCAATTCCAAATTTATTATACACTTAAAAAATGAGATTTCTTAAAGAGAAATATGAATAATACTTTGAGAACATAATAAAATAATAAAATCAGTCACGTTTTATTTATATTCTGAGCACTTTTTCTGTAATTTCATAGCATGACCTTTTAAAAAAGCACCATTAAAACAGACATCATGAGGAAGAGCAATGTCAGCTAAAAGTTTAATGAAAATGATTCCATAAAAACCAGTGTTGAATGTCTATCATCGTGTGGGTTTGTTTTTGAAACCTGTATATTATTTTAATGTTTTACTTATTACTTTTATATGCTCTTTAAAATAAAAAATAAATAATTAAAAATTATTCCTAAGGACAATATTTATTTGGTTAACCTTGAAGAATACATAAAGGGGTTAAAAATATATAACATGTTGCTGTCTTTGTGGGCCTACTGGGAAGGAGCTGCAGGAGAGGCAGTCATTGGGACCCAGGGGTCCATTTAGATGGGGCTCAGCTAGAAGGAACTGAACACAGCAACCAGACACAAGCAAGGTATGGCTAGCTGAGCTAGTTCAGGGGATCTAGATCCGATGAGCTGAGATGCACTTCTGGGCCCAGGTGAGCCCAGACAGAGGCCCAGACTTACAGGACTATCTTTGTGGCACAAAAGTAGCACCAGGTAACTGGGGTGAACTAGTCTGCCTGGAAGACTCCAGGTGCATGAATCTGGGGGAGTGTGCCCAGGCAGAACTCAAGGGAATTAATTTAAATATAAATTCCTAATTCACAATCAACTTTGTTATACAGCTATAATATTTGCTCCTATGATTTAAAGTACAAACCATTAGATGCAAAAGTTTTACAATTTATAAATTTCACTAGCTGTTATTAGCATTGTTAATTGTACTAATATAAATAGGAAACCATATCTGCTTTAACCACATATTTCTCCTTGAGTAATAATATTGGGAATTGCTTGGATAATAACCTCACCAAAGCCCTACACTGAGGGGCCGAGGGCAGTGCAAAACAGAGACCAATATCTCACTCTCAATCAATAGAGGAGGCAAAGTCATGGGACATACATAAAACAAGAATCTCTGACACAAGATAAATATCTAAAGAAAGCTCTTTACAGATAGACTATTAATGCTTTGATACAGCTACCTAGTGTCAAACTTTCACAAGAAACTGCCACAGAATATAAATGAAGAGCTCACTCTTAAATAGAAAATGGCAAAAAAAAAAAAAAAAGAAGACGAATAAAATGCAACCTCTGGCCCAGAGCCTATGAAGAACAAACCTAGGAGACATCCACATAGAAGGAATTGGAAGGAACACACCTGAAAGCTCTTAAATAATAGCAACTGATGCAAAGAAACAACTGCAGAAGTGTATAGAGAAATCAGGTCAGAAATAATCTCATAGGTAAAAAGAAATGATAAATACAATGAAAGAATTAGTAAGGATCTCTAAAGAAGTCACTGATAACAAGTACAAGAGAATAGAAAAATGATGGAAATCTTGAAGGAGCAATATAGGAAAGAAATAAAATGCATGAGGGAGATACAAAGAGATATACAAACAAAATTAAAAATTCCAATAAAAGTTGACAAAATCCTCTGAATGAAAGTGAGGATAAACTTGTAGACCATGAAGCCACCATTGTATAGGGAAAGAACACTTCAAAGCAACTAGGATCCCCTAAATAATAATTCAATAGCTGTCAGACAATACAAAGATGAACAATATAAGCCTAAAAGGCATGATTGAGAGACGAGATAACCCAAATGACATAAAAAGAATGTGAGCAGTAGCAGTTACAGAAAGCTTCCCAAATATGAAGAAACAATCTTATATTCAAGTAACTAAGACACACTGAACACCAAGTAATATCAGTCCGATTAAAACCACACTTCCATGTTGAATGGAGAAGCGAAAAACTTCAATAAAGAACAACAAAACAAATTTATGGTGAATAAAACCAGCCTTGAAGAGTACTAAAAGATACTAGAGGAGCCTGAGAATATAGCTCAGGGTCACAAGTGCCTTCCTGGCAAGTGCAAGATCCTGAGTAATTTGATCCCCAGTTCTGAAAGAAAAAAAAAAAAAGATATTAGATAGAGATCAAAGGCTCACAATTCTGAGAATGACAAGAGAAAGTACCCGCCAAACATGGCAAACTATTAAGCAAAGGAGAAAAGTAGGGCATCAACAGCAGGCAATAACATGATAAACTGAAATCAATACCTATCAATTATGACCACCAATGTAAATGGACTCAATTCACCAGTTTAATGAAATAGACTGGTAGAGTGGATCAAGAAACAAAATCCAACAATATTCTATATATAAAAACACATTCTGTATAGAAAAATATTCTGCATACAAAAACACATAAAGTAATTCATAGACTGAAAGTCAAAGGATGAAACAATAATACATGCCCCACGATTTCAGGAAAAAGCAGGAATAGCCCTTCAGTTCAGAGACAATCTGAAATTCAAACAATGTTAAAACAAGATAAAGAAAATCACTACATACTGTTTAGGGGAATAATTCAATATGAAGAGATAGCAGTCATAAATATGTAAGTATCACATATGTGAACACCTAACTATATAAAACAAATTTTAAAAGACACCGAAAACCTAATAAGCAATATTGCAATCTTAATAGGGGACAAAATACCCTCTTATATAAAAAAGATAGACCAAACAGACAAAAAATTAGCAAAGATGTAGCAGAACTGAACCAAACCTTTGAACAAATGGACTTAGTAGACATATAGGGAATGTTCCAAACAACATCTGAATATGTATATTTTTTTCAGCTTCACAGGAAAAGTCATCTAAAACAGGCCACATACTAGTCCATAGATCATGCTTAAGTAAATATAAGAAAATCGAAATTATTCCATGCACATTATATGACCACAGTGCAATGAAAATAGCAATTCACAATAAAAGAAAACACAAAACCCCATAAACATATGGAAATTAAATAAAATTCTTCTCAGCAACCAATGAAATTAAACAAGAAATTCAACAGTATCTACAATTTAATGAAAATTCAAACACAACTTAGTGGAATGTGTTAGATGCAAAGGAAACAGTTTCCAGGGGAAAATTTATAGCAGTGAACTCATTCATTAGGAAAACAGAGAGAGAACAAATACCCTAATGCAGCAAGAGAAACTTCTGTAAAAGAACAAATCAAGCCCAAAGCCCAAAGATGGGTGATAATTATAAAGACTGCAGCAAAAATTAATACAACTGTGATGAGGAAAACAATACAAATAATGAGACCAAAAGCTGATTCTTTGAAAGATTAAATAAAATTGATAAATCCCTAGCTAACTTCATCAAAAAGAGAAAAACAAAAGAAAACAAAATAACCCTAAAATTCAAGTAATAAAGAATGAGAAGGGAGAAACTACTATAGATAATGTGGAAATTGAGAAGATCGTCAATAGCTATTTTGAAAATCTTCACTCTCACAGGATCAAGGCACAGAAGAAATGAAGATTTCTAAGTAGGTACAAATTACCAAAACTGAGTAAAGAAGATATAATAACTCTGAATGACATTATATCAGTCAATGAAATTTAAAATGTAATAAAAACTTAAGAACAAGGAAAAGCTGAGGTCCTGATTGATTCACAGCTGAATTCTATAAGAAATTTACAGATTTAAATCCAACACTCTTCTGACTCTTCAGTGAAATTGAAAAGGAAGCAATGCACCCAAAGCCATTCCCAGAGGCAAGTATTTTGCTGATACAAAGACTGGAGAAACATCCAATCAAAAAGAATTACAGGCCAATATCTCTCATGAGCATAAATGGAGAAATCCTCAATGCAAAGCTATCAAGTAGAATAGAGCAAATCATCAAGTACATTATACATCACAACTAGATAAGATTCATCCCAGGGATGAAAGAATGGTTCTACATACACCAAACTATAAATGTAATACACTAATCAATATATTCAAACCAAAAGCCAGATGATCATCTCAATAGATACAGAAAAGTTTTTGACAAAGTCCTACTCTCATTTGTGGTCAAAGTCCTACAGAAAATTTGCATATATGGCCTGTACCTGAACCTGATAAAAATCGTTTATGGCAAACCAAGAGCTCACATTATTCTAAATGGAAAAAAAAGTAATACTGAAAGTTTTTACTCTTGAATCATGTGCAAGACAAAGATGTCCTCTATCACCAATCCTGTTCAATATAATTCTGGAATCATTAGCTAGGGCGATTTAACAAGAAAAGGAACAAGAACAGGTAAAGAAGAAGCTAAGCTATCATTATTAGCCGAAGACATGAAACTCTAATTGGAAGCCCAAAAAAGTTCCACCAAGAAGCTCCTAGAATTAATACACAAATTCAGTAACATAGCAGGATACAATGTCAACACACAGAAGTCAATAGCATTCCTCTACACAGATAAGAAACTCACTGAGAGAAAAATCAGAGGAACAATACCCTTCAAAATAGCGTTCAGAAAGAAAGGAAGAAGAAAGAAAGAAAGAAAGAAAGAAAGAAAGAAAGAAAGAAAGAAAGGCAGGAAGGAAAGAAAGAAGGAAGGAAGACAAATACGTAGTAATTAATCTAACAAAAAGTAAATGATCTATATAGTGAAAATTATGACCCTCTAAAAAAAGAGATTAAAGAGGATTTCACAAAAGGGAAAGATATCCCTTGCTCCTGAACAATGTGAGAATGGCCATACTACCAAAATTGTTATACAGATTTAATGCAATACCTATCAAAATACATATCTTACATATCTACAGAAAACATTCTTAAAATTTGTTTGGAACCAGAAAAGACAAATTAGGAAAGACAATCTTGGGCAACAAAGGCAAAGCAAGAGGCATTACAATCCCTGGCTTGAAATTATGATACCAAGTTACTATGATAAAATCAGTGTGGAGACTGCTCAAAAAACTAGGACGGGAAATCCCACTCGATCCAGCTATTCCTTTTCCGGATATTTTCTGAAAATACCTGAAAACATCACATCATAGTGATATATATCCAACCATGTTTGTAGCAGCACAATTTGTTATAGCCAAATCTTCAAAACAACCAAAATGCCCATAACTTGAGAAATGGATGAAAAATATATTTGTATACAACAGAATTCTACTCAGCTATAAAGAAAGACTAACTTGAAGGCTTACCTTTATAAGTAAGTGATTACAACTAGAGGCCATACTCATAAGTGAAATGAATCAGACCCACATGTGTAAGTATATTGCCATCTTAGTGTAAGAACCTGAAAGAATAAATAAAACCTTAAAGGTATAATAGATATGGTAAAATGGAAAGAAACTGAATGTAAGGATTAAACAATGAAGATGAGAAAGGAGAAAAGATAGGAAAACGAAGGGGTAAATATGCAAGTATATATTCATAATGGCTGAAGTGATTATACTAAGAATTCTCATCAGATTTTTTAATAGCAGTTGAAGTTTAGAATTTTCAGCTTGACTAACTGTATAGGCTGATATCTGTGTACTAAGCAAATGCACTGTGGACAGTAATATGTAATACAAAACCCATGGTTGAATACCTCTCATGTTGGTCTTGCAAATGTGACTATTTCTAATTTCTTATCAGTTATTTTCTTTTTTTCTTGATCAGGTCAATTTATGTTTTTTTTGGCTTCTGTGTCCATAAGCATATCACTATGGCCCCACTATTTTAACAACAGCCACTGTTCTTGCTGTTCAGTGTCCTGGTGTATGCCCTGGTCTAACAAAACTCATGCATTTCCTGACCCAGAGGCCAACAGATGTGATATTTGCCACTGTGAACTGGTCTTGGGGGGCTGAAGTGTCTGGTTTTCTGAAGCAGAGCAGCACTGCATGTCTTGTGACTTCACTCCTGCACAATTCCAGGCAGCTCCTTGTTAGAAGAAGAGCTGCCGCATTCACCTGCCGATGCCTTGTTGGTCGCAGAGGACGTTGAATTTGTTCACAAACGGTTTCATGGTGTTGCAAGTTTTGGTGATGGTACCAAGTAGTCCATCAGCCCCACATTGTTGCATTGATCATAAAAATCTGTCTTATCAATTATTATACTCTTTTTAAATTACATTTTAAAAAGGAACTAGAGAAAATTAAGATTTATTTAAAGCAAATGTTAATATTGAATTATTAGTCCAATATTGCATAACTATATCTGTTAACCTGAACAACAAGTAGATAATATAACAATCACTGTTAATTATCTATTCCTGTTTTGAAAAAATCTGTAACGTATATATTGCTGTATGTTACCCTGTTTTTGTCTTTTATTTTTTATTTCTCATTGCTTCTGGTTTTTAATCTTGAAATAAAATAAAATAAAATTTTTAAAATGTAGAATGCCTAAATTTCAGTCATAAATGAAAATTGCAACCAGATCTTTTTAAAAGCACTTGATCAGCCAGACATGGTGGCGCACGCCTGTAATCCCAGCACTCGGGAGTCTGAGGCAGGAGGATTGGTGCGAGTTCCAGACCAGCCTGGGCTACAAAAGTGAGCTCAAGGCCAGCCTCAACTGCATAGCAAGACTCTGTCTCAAAAAGACAAAATAAATAAATAAATAAATAAATAAATAAATAAATAAATAAATAAAACAAAAGCACTTGATCAATGTGAGGGTATCTTTCATCTTAATTTTATTAAAATAGGGAAATGATTTCTATGAGATATTTATTATGTTATGTCAACTGGTGAAATATGGAATATCATGTGCACACATATGGTATATGCAAATGTATTTGAGACATTTATTCTCTGGTCTTCTATTCCCCAAGTAAAATTTAGACTGTTAGGTCTATAAACTATTAATATTTTTGCACTAAAATTCAATATGTATGTTTCTTTGGTGAGCTTTTTTTGGAAGGATTAACTTAAAAAAATATTTGACAAATTTGTTAATGACCTGACATAGAAATGCTTGTCACTGATTGTAAACAGATCTCATTGCTTTAGACACACATGTTAACACTGATTTGTTGTTTGAAGCATTTAAATATTTGGCTTCTTAATGTTGTCAGGCCTGCCAAGATTCTCCTGGGAACAACTTCAGCTGTGCTTGAGCATTCCAATGTGTATGTGGTTGATCTAAACAAACTGACAATTTTGTGAATTACAAAAAAAGAATGCTTGGGAAGGTTGCAAAAGATATTGATTGTTTAGGACTAACTACTTCATGACTGATTTTGAAAAAAACTAACTTGTTCTATGCTAGTAGTGTTAGACTATACTAAATGAATCCTAAAATAAGACCATGGGTGCCAGAGTTTGGAAAAGTGACTTGTGAGAGAAAGGAGGCAAAGCCAACATGAGGACAAATTTGAAGCCACTGAGAGAGCCATTGAATTCAATTTCTACCTGAATATGTGGGGAATCAGAAAGTCTTGCAAAATGACTTACTAGAAATAAGAGAAGCAGAAACCTTGACTCAAAATCCTATTCTCTGTTGTGTTGGGTTGCCTTATGACCATAGGGCAACTGGGCTGCTCTTTGGCCAAATTAAGCTTGATTTTACTATGCTGAACTCCAAAAAATTTGCAGGTCTTAAGTTTGTACAGCAGTAGATTAAAGTGATTTGACTGACAAGAAATTTTCCAACGCAATTATCATTGGAAGAAGACATGGACAGAAGGAATGCAGTGCTGGTGACAAAGGACTAACCCAAAGCATGTTCCAATAGGAAAACAAATAAAGGAAGCTGGCCGTTTTCTTTAGAATCAGGCCATCTGAATGCTGGTCAGTTGATCAGTGCCTGGTAAATGCTAAGAATTAGTTTCATATAACAGCATTATTACAACAGTTGCCGGTGATTTTGATATTATACCTGGAATGTGGCAATATAATGAGTTTACTTAAAGTAGTGTCATCTTTTTTATACCTATGTCCATTCCTGTATGGCTTAGCTATTCAAGATATGAGGTTATCAAAATTTAATTTATGATAAAAATGAAATTTTTGAGGGAAGAGTTAGAAAAACACTAAATTTATAATTCTGCGGAGAAAATAAAACACAAACACAGACAACATAACACACTGATATCTTTCATTATAATGAATACCTAAAATCTGTGTTCTTTTGTTAGACTGGGTTAAATATGAATTATTTTACAGTGAGGTGCTCAATGAATTTTTTTAAATTTAAAAATTGGGAGTAACAAAAACATAAAAATGTTAGGGATAGACAAAGAAATGCTGATGATTCCAACAATAAGCAGGTCCTCAGCTATCTTCTAATTTGTATAATTTCACATTACTTCATATGTACTCTGAGAAAGCATCACTGATAGAAATAAGGTTAAAAGCAACTTTAATGTCAAACAATAGTCATACTTAGCAATTATTTTTCTACAATTCAAAGGCAACAGATTAGTCTCTGACTGTGAGAGTATCATAGTGAAAGTGCACATGTATATATGCACGAAGTGTGATTATAAGATATACAGTACTAAGGCCAGATGAGATGATACCCCCTGCAATCCCAGTACTTGGAAGACTGAAGAAGGAAAATCGTCATGAGTTCAAGATCAGCCTGAGCTACATACAGAGATCCGGTATCAAAAACTCATAACTGAAAAAGTTAAGTAATTAGATAATTAAAGTAAAATACAGCACATGGTATCACAGAGGAGTGTATAAAGTTCTCTTGGCAGTAGAATGAAGATAAGGACAACTGATATTCATATTTGAGAAAAGGGAATTTGTAGAAGATGAACTTTGTGGTTATTTCTTTTTTCTTTTTTATGTATTTAGTACAGGGTCTGCAGGGCCTCACTACACAGACTGAACTTGTCATGATCCTCCTGTCTTCAGTCCCCCAAGTGCTAGGATTACAGGTGCCACACCCAGTCTCATTCACCATCTCAGTGCATCCCAGATCAAACTTCAGTCTCTGCACCTGCCTAAGAAAGTGCATTAGTCCACCGAGCTATCTGTCCAGCTCTTCTTTGAGGCTGCTTCTGAAAGGCCAGAATGACCAAAATAAAAAGAGTTTGTGTTCTTCTACGTAGAGGGTAATACATGAAAATGCATAGTGCTTGACATGTCTTTCCTTTTCAAAAATTCTCAATATAGTAATTCTTGTGTCTATCCAAGGTAGACTGTTCATTTCAAATTCCCTGTACTGTTAAGACAAGAGGAACTTTTGAAATTATATTGCGAGACATTTTAATTGTAACTGTATGTTTAATTTTTGAAATCATTAGAATAAAGCATTTAATTGATTCATCACTCTTTAAAAGATTCTACTTCAAACAAACTGTCTTAATTCCTGTTCACCAAGTTTTGGTAAGATTTATCTGTAGAATTGTTATAGTGGATTCCTAAGTGATTACTACTCTGTAGTGGTGTTATTATAATGACTTTAGGAAAGGAGTAATGGTATTCAATTATTCTTTTAAAAATATATTGGTAGTTGCTTGTGCTACTAAATAATTACATTCATGTTGGGGAATTGGTACATACAAATATTGTATCTTAATCACTTTACTTTCCCGCCATTCTCCAAATTCTTTTCCTATTTATATGTAGAATTTAGCCTATACTTTTAATTTTTAGAAATCTTATTTATTTATTTATTTATTTATTTGGCACAAGGTCTCTCTACAGTTTGGACTCATATTTATCCTCCTGTCTCAGCTTCTTCAACCATGTGCAGTATTAACCTGTGTTCTTGATTTAGTAATGAGTCACAAAATCAATTAACTCCGATGACACAAGCAAATACTGTTGCAAATTTAAAGCTTAGAAATTTCAGTAATTTTTAAAATGTATTTAGTACAGGGTCCACAGAGTTTCATGACACAGATAAGACTCCTAGTGATTTTTCTTGTTTTCACGTTCCCAGGAGCTGGGATTACAGGCTGTTCACCAGCTCACCACCATGCCACCACATCACCAATTTCTGTCTCAGCATACCCGAGGGCCAGCGCTGGCAGAGCAGGCCAAGATATCCAACCCCCAGAGATTGCAGTAATTTGTCTCTTCTAGAGGTTTAGATTTACTATCAGAGCAATTGGCTAAAAGTGGAGAAAAAGTTATATGGCCACTGAATGGGATCAAATTCTAGGAAAACTGAATTCAGGAAGCAGATTGAACAGTACATGATACACTTTGGCTGAATATGGACTCTACAGATACGTTTTTTTTCTTCTATGAAGCAGGCACTTCCTGGCCTCTTTTTCAGCCCCTCAGTATATCTTGGCTATAGGCCAAGCAGCCTAGTGAAATTCATTAATTCAACATTCATAGCCTCATCTCATGTGGAAATCAGAGGGAATTTAGAAGTTATTCTAAACTTTGCATGATACATGACTCAACTTCTTATTGACTTTTTGCTTGCGATTCAATCCTTGAGAAATGATACAGTTGGGACTTTTTCTGAGATCAGTGCTTTTATAAGGATATATAAAAAGAAAAGTTTGGTAGTCAGATTTGTGATGCTTGAAGACAGGCTCCAAAGTGAATCACATACAGCTTTGGATATGCTAAATGCTCGGTGCCTCAGTTGCTTTATCTTTAAAATAGAATGATATTCAACCTAATTCAGAGTTATAGGCATTTGATATACATACTATACATATATATATATTATATATAATTTTATATATAATATACAATATTAAATGCAATATATAACATATATAATTTTCAAAAGTCACTTTCTGACATTCAAGTGTTAATTGCTATTTTTGTACTTAATATTTTGTTTTCAAATGATAACTTTTCTAAATATACTCTCTGTAATTTTTCACATCATCTTGGCCTGATAGAGAATGTGAGAAAATTCTTACTCTACTGATCTATATTTTAGAGAAAATGTGAAGATTATCCTTCTCCTTGGTTGGACTTGCTGGATGATGTATTAATTCATACAACAATTTGGTCCGCAATCTGAGAAATGAGTCTCATTCAGTACAGCATGTCTCACATACATCCTAGTAAGTTATCATGGTAATAAGAATGCATAATTTTTATAATTCCAACTATTGTATGTTCTATCACATCAAAAATTTGTGTAAATGGTGAGATTTTAACTGAGAAATGTAAGCCTGAAATTTGTCAAAGATAAAATAGGGAGATAGTAGGATCAGGACCCGCATATATTTCATTCATTGCTGTGTTACTAGCTGTGGTACAATACCTGTCAGTCGCAGTTTATATCCAGATATACCCAAGGCTCAGAGGCCAGGCGTTTGGAAGCTGATTAGATTATGGTGGCTTAGAATAGACTTGCTGTTAGGAGTTGGAGTCTGGTCAGAAAAGGGAGGTCACTGGGGGCGTGGCAGGGTGGATACTGTTCCCCTCCCAGCCACCTCTGACTTCTGTCCTCTTCCTCAGGAGCAGCTGCCCTTGGCCAAATCTGCCTGCTGTGCTGTGCTGCAGTGGAGCTAGCCCACTGGGCACTGAAGGGGTAGCCAAATCAGCCTCTTTGAATTGTGTTATATGTTGCTGTCAGTATGGGGGCAGTGACTGTGACACTGGCCTAGATTAGAGCAAATAAGACTTGTTGAACTTGTTAATTACTCATTAAAACATACATGCACTTGTGCATTTTATTATTTCACTAATTGGAAATGTTCTTTTTTAAAATAATTTTTTATCTTTTTATGTATTTATTTTTTTCTTGTTTCAGAACCTCTGTTTGTTTATTCACTCATTTTTATGGCAGGCTAAGCCCACCCTGAGGGCAGGACTGGCGCAGCATGTGGTGCCGGGGATCAAACTGCGGTCCCTGAAGTCGCCCAAGCTTTCCCAAGCAGGCGCTTTAGAGCACTGAGCCATCCTGCCGTGTGGAGAGCCGTGTACTGCCGTACCCTAAAGATGGCTCCGGCTTCCGCCTTCCACCCCCGAGGGGTGAGTGCTCTCCGCCCGTTGTTTATTACCATATATGGTCAAGGCTGAAACCCCTGGCTTGCTTCCGCGTATGTGGACCTACCGTTGAGTGCCACATAGCTAACCGGGA
>PVJA010004359.1:39033-86951 GCA_004027025.1 Myocastor coypus
TGGATGCTCGGGAGTATTTAGTTAGAAGCCCGCGGGTGCTCGAGAGAGAAGGGAGAAGTGAGAGAAGGGAGAAGGAAGAAAGACCGCGGGTGCTCGGGGGAGAAGGAAGAAAGACAACCGAGATTGTACAAGGGTCCTTAATAAACCGCTGAAGGAAGAGCTGTTTGTTGCGTCCTCCTTGCTGGCGAGGCGGCGCGCGACACTGCCGGGCCCTTGGGAATGTTCTTTAAATCACTTTAATGTTGCAACATCTCATATTTACAGATGAAATTATAATTATTTAATCTATAAATCCATTAGAAAAATTTTTAAATGTAAAATGAATTTCATTCAATGAGCTACACCATATGAAAAATAAAACTGTTCAGTTTACTATGTAATATTTATAAAAGAAAAATATTATCTATTGGGCAAATGTCTATTTCACTTATTCAAATAATTTTCTAACTATTTCCTAGTTGTCCATGCACAGAAAACTGTGTACTTTTTTAAATAAAAATCACAAGAGCAAGACTAATTGTGTTGCGATTTAGAATTAGATATTACAGTACCCAAAGCATTCATGAAAATAAAATTAGCATCCTACTGAAAAAGTTTTGCTTGTTAGTACCTAAATATTTGTCATGAAAAATGTGTGCATTTAAGTTTTGAGCTTTATTTTTTGCTAAAATTGAATTTTAGCACTTCACTGAACTGTTACACACTGTCTATATTCATTAAGTAATACATATATATATGTACATATTAAACTGTCACCTCATATCAAATGGAATATTTCATTCTTTATCATCATTTTCTTGTGTCTAGCATTGCTATTTAAATGAAAGTTATGTGGTAGATAAATGCAAGAGGTCTACCCTACACAGGATGAATAAATTCAAGTTTTGTAAAAATTGTAATTTTCTCTTAGATGTGTTAAACTTAAAAGTAGCCAGCCTGGAAATTTTCACTTTGAATTCTTCCTAAGAAACTGTTGCTTTTCTTTTCTGTAAATAATGAGCTGGCAAAATGACTTCATTTAGCACAGGCAGTTTTCTACATCAGACTTTCACATTTTGCATAGTGAAGTACACATGGCTACCTCAGGATTTTGCTCTAACTTTAGAGGTCGCGAAACAGAATTAGATATTCTATGCCATTGTTTATAAAGCAAAATATTTGCAGCTGTTCGCCATTCCTTCTTTCTGTGTACTTATTGTCCTATTTGATTGATCAATAAAATAATCAATAAAATAAAAATGCTTGCTAATATTTTCCAGAAATACATATACTATTTGATTGATAAAGTTCTTTGATATTTATTTATTTGGTGCTAGGAATCAAACTCAGGACCTTGCAACTAACTGTAAGGTAGGCTCTGTGCACAGAACTATATCCCCAACCCAATTGGTATATGTTTTACATTCATAAATTTATGCACTTAAATGACCACAGTTGAAATATTCTTATGACCAAAACATCATTATAAGCAACATTTCAACAAGTGTCAACTTTATTTCTTTTAAGTAGAAACTATTGAAGTTGTTGTTTTTTCTTTTTCTACTATTCTTTCTAAATACATTGTATTCCTCCAGTTCCTTTAGATGTAGTATGCCCTTCTACAAATTAACAAAAATTCTGCCGTCTCATACAGTCTGTAGCTATAGGGACTTACTTTTCTGTCGTATTCTTTCATATTTTATATTAATTATTCATATTTCTTTGAGACCTCTCCTGAACAATTAATATTTTATTATTTAGAACCCAGAGAAAAGGATCTTTTTAGTATATATTCTTTTTCTTGCTAGGTTTTCAAGAATAAGGTGTGTCACAGAATTATGAACTGTCATGCCCTGTAATTTGCGTAACAGAGAAGCACGAGAATTTCTCTATATATGGCTTCACACACCATTCAAGTAATTTTGAAGTTCTATATAAAATTTTTCATCTAATTTTTTCTATAATTTTCATTTTTAATGAAAGAAACAATATACAGCATAAGTGCAATCACAATATATATTGCAGTTTTTAATAACCTAAAAGTGAAGTGTCAATCACTCAAAACCTTACTTTGAGTTATCCAATTCTATAAACTAAAACTATGTTGCAAAATTTTCCAACTTCATTTCCTTACCTAAAAACCATTTTATAATACTATTTGCCTGATATCATTCTGTTGGAGTGGGCTAAGCAAATGATCTTCATGGTATCAGCTGAGCTGTCCCCTACTCTGTCTAGATTGGCAAGTGTACCCTCACCACTAACTTCACCCTGAGGCAGGCTGAGTATCACAGGGAAAAGGGCTACGGGGCTAATATATTTTGAACAAAAAGAATATATTTTAATTTACCAAGATGTACACAAAGGTAGGCACAGAATATTTCTACATTTTATATCACAGTATTTTGGTAATTTTTGATATTTTAGTAGTTCAAAAATGATATATTGTATTAATAGTTGAAAACAGGATCTTCCTATCATGAAAGACATTTCAACTGTTCTGATACATATAGCATCTACAGTATTTACCTGTTATATATGTATTGTATTTATTGCTTCCCTCTTTTCCTGAGTGTTGACTTCAATGAAATGAGGACTCATATTTGAATACCATGTAGGTTTCTTAATGTATTGCCCTTCTTTAAAAACCAATTATGAATTTTATTAAAGTGATTTCATCTAATTACATAGTTAATGTGCCAATCATTTAAAAGCTCATTAATGTTCAAATATTAGCAATCATTAATTACTTTACATACACTAGCTGTCCAATTTTATTTAATTTACATTCATATTGGGCTCACTAATGTCTTGGATAAAGTGAAGTTGACTTTTATATAACATGAAGAAGATAATCAATAAAATAAAAGAAGCTTGCTAATATTTTGCAGAAATACATATACTAACTAAATTCTAGAATAAATCATTAAAAGGAAGAAAAATGTACCTTTAATATCAAGAATATATAATTTTAAATTTGACATAGGCTTGGAACATGATTGTATCTGTAAATATGGGTTAGCAGTTATAAGTATTTCATAGTTTGGTTTCTCTTACATTTCACATTTGTGCTTTACATGTTCTATATTGTTACACTCTGTGTGTATTTTAATGTACTAAAATATTTGATAGAAGTCTTTAAAATAGCAGTAAAGTTAATGTGTAGGAAAATTTATTTAGAGGAAAATTATTTGAATGATTTTCAGGATAAAAAAAGTAATTTGATCTTATTTCACTTGATTTTCCACCTAGAGATCATTGTGGTTACTTTTAAATTTATTTGTTTCTGCCAGCCTTACTGGCTTATTTTTTCCTTGCTTTTTTGATTGAATGTATTTTTTAAATTTTTATTAATTTTAATAAGAAATAACAATGTGACAGTTTCAAAACACATTAGCAGTACATTCGCAATAATTGACACAATGCGTGTTGTTATCCTCATAATAGTTTTACAGAGCACAGAGTGTAGATATGATAAATTTTCTAACTGATATTGGTAAAGAAAGAAAAATAAATTATTCTCTTTGAACTAAGAGGAAGTAGTTGTATATATAGTCCAGTGTTCCATAATTGCAGTAGGTCACCGGTGAAACTGGCCATGTTGGAAACTGTTGATTTAAGCGTTTTATAGCTCATCATACTAATCTAGCTTTGCATTTTATGCCTCTTAGTTAGACTTTTCTGTTGGGTGGCTAAGGGCAAGTTAAAGCAAGACCGGTATAACAAAACATGTAACTTTTGCATCTTCCAAGGTCAAATCCCCTCAGGATTAACTTTGGAGCCATGTACAGTGCTTTGTAGAACTGTTTAATTATGTGTCCTGATTCCAGGGCATGCTGTAGTTGGTGCCAAGTTCAAAGTCACAATTCCTGTCCTGTAGTTATCAATATGTGTTTCTCAAGTAGGTTTTGTTCTCATTGTATTGAATATTGCAAGAAAATATTTCCACCCTGTGTGATATAGGCCCAGTAGATAGTCAAGAAAGAGAGGTCAGTAGATAACTGGGGGTTGAGGAATATAGAAGGAGAACAAGGCAGCAGTCGCCCTTAGAAACTTTTTTCCACCATTATCTGTGTTTCTATTTTAATAAAGATCTTTCCTTAGTGGCATAGGGAATACAACCATGGACCCCTATGACATAAATGCTTACGTTATGTAGTCCTACATACCTCAGTCAGACCCTTACTAAATAAGCAGACAACATTGTAACCTTATTGACTGATTTTAAAATGTACTGAAAGAACATGGTCTTCTTAAGCCCTGAGTCTATAAAGGTGTCCTGTCCAGAAACTAAAAATATCTAATAACAACCAGAAAAATTCCTTAAGGCTGAGGTTATTGACTGGACTCCCTGAAAAAAGGAGGCCAACACCAAGAACTGTAGAGAAGACTCCATGAAGAACACTTAGGACAATTCAAGACATAACAATAGAGGAGGATACAAAGTATAGTAGAGGTCTGATATATGATTCAACTGAACATTCAAAGTTTATTAAAATCTTTTATGCAAATAGCAGATGGAGCAGGTGCTGATTGGTTGACTCATGGGCTTATATAATACTAGATTTGAATTACCTCTAATTTCTTACACAAGAAGTTATCATGTTCCGCATTAGATTTGCAAAACATCTTTATATTATAATAAAAGTCCTATAGTATGACTTTTTTTAAAATTTTATTTATTTTTTTTCTTGTTTCAGAACCTTTATTTGTTTATTCACTCATTTTTATGGCCGGCTCAGCCCGCCCCGAGGGCAGGGCTGGCGCAGCATGTGGTGCCAGGGATCGAACCGTGGTCTCTGAAGCCGCCCAAGCTTTCCCAAGCAGGCGCTTTAGACCACTGAGCCATCCCGCCGGCCCCTTAGTCCTATAGTATGACTTTTGTTTCCAATCCCAAACATTTTTTGTTATAGCTATCCAATCCCTGTTAATGAATTTGACATTTTGCTTTTTTTTTTTTTTTTTTTTTTTTTTTTTTTTTTTTTTTTTTTTTTTTTTTTTTTTTTTTTTTTTTTTTTTTTTTTGTTCTGTTTGTGTTAGGTTCTACATATAATGGAGATCATACACTTTTCATTCTGTTTGGTTTGTTTCACTTAGCATGTTTTTCATACTCATTTGTTATGAAAAGCAGTTTTGCCCACTTTTAAAGGCTAAATAATGTTCCACTGTGTGTTTTACTGCACGGGCGCGTGCGCGCGTGTGTATGTGTGTTTATAGCTGCATTGCCCTTATCCATTCATCCACCAGCGCACACTGAGCTACTTGTCTAACTTGGCTGCTGAAAATGAGTTTCACTTTCCTTCCTCGCTGGCCCTACATCTAGAAGAGCTGGCATGAAAATCCCTGCCATTCCTCCAACTTTAGGCAGAGAAGGGAAACGTGAATATATAAAATCTCAATCTCAAGCCTGGAAGCTTTCCTCCAGTCACTCTTCATCATCACAAGACAGGCAGAAACACAAATTGTGTTTGCTTTGCCCAAGCTCATGCCAACTTTAGTCTCTATAGGAGTTCCTTCTGTCAGTAATACTTTAGTATTTAATACTCTTAATATTGTCCAAATTCTCTTGAGCTCACAGGAGTCTCTTAAATCATCAGCTGCAAAATCTGAACCAAGTTCTGTGATGCTTATGCTGCAAAATAGTTACAACCCTGAAAGAGTTTAGATCAAATTTTGAATAAAGTTAAAAATGCTAAACAGATTCCAATAAAAATACAAAAGGTTTAATGTGTTTGTGCAGACAGTTGAGATCATTGACTTTGCCAATAGGGAAAAGTTTATAAAGTTTAATCTTGATTCTTGCTCTATATATTATTTTATAATTTCCTCAGTCATTACTTATGAACAAGATAATAGGCAGAACTAAACACACATGTTTGGCATGTGGCATGCATTTAATAAATGTTTAAATAACTGAAAAAATATTGATTCCTTATTTGTATACATTAAAAGATTCAAATAAAATTCATTAAGTGTTTATACTATTAAAAGTATTCACAATATATATTGGCAAATACATTCTGTGAAAATAATAGACTAACAGATGTATATTGTAATAATCTAGAAATCTGCCTCCATATAGAATCTTTATTCAAAATGATGACAAAATGGGCCAGTCTGATAGCTCACTGGTTTGAAGTGCCTGCTTAGGCAGAAGGCAGCTTGCCTTGGTAGTTCCACCCACAGGGCTTGCTGAGATGGTCATTGAGACTGGGTGTGGTGGTGCACACCTGTAATCCCAGCACTTTGGGAGACTGAAAACAGGAGAATCACTACAAGTCTGATATATATAGTGAGACTCTGTAGACCCTATAGTTCGGGTACTAAATGCATTAAAAAAAATAAAATAAAATTGAAGAAAGTAAAAGTCTTTTGGGTGACAGAATTTTGATAACAACCTTAATGCTTCAAGACTGTGGGAATAGAAAGTATTGCTAATATTTAAATGAGTTTATATTCTCACTCTTCAAAATAACTGTATAGGGGCCCAGCAGGATGGCTCAGTGGTCTAAAGCGCCTGATTAGGAAAGCTTGGGTGGCTGCAGGGACTGCGGTTTGATCCCCGGCACCACATGCTGCGCCAGCCCAGCCCTGAGGGCAGGCTGAGCTGGCCATAAAAATAAATAAATAAACAAACAAACAAAAGTTCTGAAACAAGAAAAAAATTAAAAAAAAAAATAACTGTATATGTTAGTTATAATGAACTCATCTTTAAAAATTCATTCATATTCTAGCACTAAATAAAGAAGCAAATCCATAAACAACTTGGAAGAACTGAGCATTTTCTGTTAGTACTTCTCAAGTCCCATTAATGATGGAATTGATTAAAAAAAAAAACTGTTAGAATGCAGTGTATTCACAACTTTAGAAATTCATCTTTGTTTTTATTTGCAGGAAATATTGCTTTTTAAACTATCTGTAATTTTTCTGGTGCAGATGTAAGTCAGTAGAATGCCTCTGTTGAATAACCATATGATATCAAAAATTTGTAAGACATGTCTTAAAATTTGACACACAATTAATTATATCAGTGAAAATATGTTTAAAATACCAATTTTTCTGGTTATTATATACCTGCTTCTCAGTCCACATGTTGTCTGCATGAAGAAGATGGGAGCATCTCACAATCCACTTGATCATTATCTTTATTATGTTAATGCATTAGTAGAATGCTTAAGCAATAAACATGACATTAGAAATATTTGGGGCATGAAAAAATAGAGAAGGACCTCCTAAGGCATCGACTTTTAACCCCCAAACAGTAGGAAAATGACTTTCTATGTTGGAAGTCAGTTTGCTAATATGGATGGAGTGTAACCAATCAAAAGTCATTAGGTCAAATCTACATATTCATTTTAATTTGAAGGCAATCCATGAAAGTAGAATTTTATTCTATTTATTTAATTTTTTTCAAAACGACTCTTTTTTTTTTTTTTTTTGCTATTTTGCTTTTGGGTACTGGAAATTGAATGCTGAGCTTCATGCTTGCTGGCAGGTACTACACCCCTGTGCTACATCCTCGGCCTGAGAGTAGAATTTTAAATTAGTATAAAAAGGAAACAAGATTGTGGAAAGGAATGAAATATTTAAACAGATATGGAAGTCATGGCTCGTCATATTTCAAGTATGGGTCCTACAATATTTACTTAATGAAGAACCATTTTCACTGAGATCTCCTGTCAGCACTGAAATTCTTAGTATCTCTAGCTAAGAGACATGAACCAAGATGTCCATTCCTTAAATATTAGAGTGCCATGCTAACATATGTGCTGAGGAACCTTCTAATAAGGTTAAAGAGAAGTCTTATTTCAAGGTAATTTTCAATTACTGAGTAAAGGTCACAGAAAGGTCGCTATAATTTCCCCTGTGAAAAGTTTCTTTTAACGGTAATAAAAAGTGGCTACAGCACATTAAGAGTTGGCAACATATAGGTAAGCATTTAGGATAAATGATGAAAACTTCTGGGGTGTCACTTGCTCTCTGGGTTCTTGATGCTGAATGAGAGTGACAAGGCCAATTGGGATCCTAGATGAAAGGAAGGTGGTTATCAATCGCCATAGTAGCAACACCAATTTTTCATACCCTGTTCTCTGCATTTGGAACAACAGAGAAGTAGAGGATTATGTGATTATGACAAAAAAAAAAAAGTTTGTCTTACAGAACAGAAACAAAACTGAGAACCTGTGAGCTTATGTAGAAACAGATATACAGCTGCATCCTACCATCTTAGGAGAGGAAAAAAAAGCTGCTTTTCCTTAATAAAAATAAATCTGTGAATTAGAAAGATAAAATCCCCTAGTTAAAAAGTGGAATGAAAAGAATGCCATAGGAGTTCAGCCCTCTGTATAATATAGACCTGTGCCTCTGTGCACTGTGATCTCGAAATTATATGAAGAGCAAAGGCCTCTGGGGGAAAAGGAAGCATACTTTATCTTTGCCACATGCTAGCTTCTGTTGCTCAGAAAACCAGAGCCTGCAAGAATGTAGAGAAACACATCCACATCTCCGTTTGTACAGTATGTTGTAAACCTTTTCAAAACAAAATATGAATGAGTGTCTTTGTTGCTGAGTAATTAGGTGGGGTAACCAATTTGCAGCAACTTCAAATTTGGTCTGCATTTGATGCTGCTATCAAAATAGACGCTTTTTGACTTAGGAAAGTTCTAGATATCAAGACAATAGGCAAACTTTAATAACAATGCATTCATGCTTACTTAAATGATGCAGTTGTGGGGCTGGGGAGATAGCTCCATGACACAAGTGCCTGCCTGGTGAGTGCAAGGTCAAAAGTTTGAATCCTGGTCCCACCAGAAAAAAAAAAAAAAAAGCTCTCTAAATGATGCAGAAATGCTTAAATACACATGCCCACTTTATAGATTTTGTTAAGCTTGTTTGGCATTGGATAGATTCACCAGATCCATGCTCACATAGTTTAAGTGAAACTCTTTTAAAACACTGATTTAATTTTTTTGTCAAGTTTTCCTTATTATAGGAAAAACTTGAAATGTTTTGGCTAATGCATTACATTAGTTTGTTTATTAGAATGGAATAGGGTGGTTTTGTTTGCTTGTTTTGTTTTTGCTTTGTTTTTACACGGTCATCAGCCACTTTTGAAACTCTAACTCAAAGCTTATCAGCTTTCCTTTTGAGTAACTTATTAAACTAATACCACAACACAGCTCTCTTTTTGGCTTCTAAGTTTTTAGATCTTATCTCTCTAGGTGAGGTATAAGACTAGTAGGAACAGCAAAACCACAAAGACAGTCAAATTAATTCAAATGAGCCCATTCACATATAGCCCCTGAAATTTAGAAAATTTCATTCCAAGTATCTTGCACACTGAACCCTCTCCACTGTAGCTTATGTTAATCCATCCCTAATTCAAACCCCCACAGTCTTATGGGAAAGCCTTTCTTCTTCTACAAAGCTTAAGTACCACCAATATGTGTCTAGCAATCAGAAGAGTCTTTAGATGCTATGAAAACAATTGGCACTAGTAGAGTGGAATGACAGATATTAGGTGGCTTCTTAACGGAAAGCATTGTGGCTGCTAACTGTCCCAAAATAGCCTGAAAGCAGCCGTGGCTCAAGTTACCATCTATTAGACAGCCCACACCTTAGCTTGTCTGCCTTCTGCTGTGTTTACCAGTGACAGCAATATCTCCTATCCAGTTTCCTTTCTGTAGAATATTGGAAAAGAATGGTGCTATTTGCTTGAGGCGTTAGAGAGTGTCAGGTGGAGCCCACATAAAACCAATAGCAATAGGATGCTCCAGCCATAGCTTTGGCTTAGAAGTCTATCTTATGAGACTGTTACTTCTCTGCCACACGCTTGTTATCATTTCATTTAGGGCAGAAATTAGTCTGCCTCTGTATTTCAGGTGATATCTCTGGAAAAAGATATCATTTGGACTCCTTCATCTCAGAGGAATGGTTCTACCAATTCTTTGCTAGTGTCTCTCAGGACTAACTTACCTTCTGCTTTTGTAGAACTTGTACAGCCTGCAGTTTCTAGGTATCTCTATTCTTTCTTGGCCCTTGGTGGTATCGACATTCCAAGGTAGTCTTTTAGGACACACATACCTGTGCTTTGCATGCTAACTTTCTTCCTCAGAACACTGACTGAAGTTAAAACATAGCATAACCCATGGACATTTGCTCTGGCCCTTACTAAGGATGTTTGGATATCAACATATTTAAGGACTGATTCTTTGGACAAAGAAACTAACTGTGTTGCTTCAAGTGAAAGCTGCTATATCTTTCTAACTGCAAATTTCAATCTTGAGAAATGAACAGAGAAGCTGCTAAATGAGAGAGGTACAAGGCAGGCATCGAGACTCACAGTTGCCTAGAAAATGTGCACTATGATTTATCAAAGAAACAGGCAAAGAAAATCCCACGTTTTTGTGGCTAAAGCCCAATTCAGGAATAAGGGCATGCACAGAAAGAAAGATATATGTAGAGTGTCATACGTATTTTTGTAGTGAATTTCTTGTCACTAGACACAGTATTTAATGCAATCACAATTTATAGGAGAACATTTTTTTTTTTTTTTGTCTTTTTGAGACAGTGTCTCATTATGCAGTTCAGGCTGGCCTTGAACTCACTTTTGTGGCCCAGGCTGGTCTCGAACTTGTACTGATCCTCCTGCCTCAGCCTCCCAAGTGCTGGGATTACAGGCTTGCACCACCATACCCGGCTTATAGGAGAACATTTTTTATTTTTATGCTTGCAGTTTCTAGAGTATTCAGTCCATGTTCTCCTGGCTCCAGGAAGGACCTACACAGTGGAAGCACCTCAGGAAGAAAGCGCCTCCTGCAGTCGCTGTAAGGAAGGAGAGCTTGTTCATTCTTCCTGCTGCCAGAAAACGCCCTCTTCTAACAACAGAGTAACATTAAACTTATCAGTGGATTACTCCACTGACATGCAGGCAGTTTAATGATCATATAATTCAGTCACTTTCTACCAACTCTACCTCCAAACATGTGAGTCTTTTGAGGATGTTTTATATCTGTAACATAAATAGACTGATAGTTAATTAAATTGACAAGTGTCATCATCTGATCTGATTAGAAATTAAAAATTTACTTAATGAACTTACTAGCAAAAGTTCAATGACTTCATCAAATTATAAGTATACCTGGAGATTTCACTACATTGAAGCATGTTGACCCATATAATTTTAGAAGAAAAATTAAAAGAGAAAGGTCTCACTTTACATCTTTGTCTAAGTTCTCTTTGTGACAGTACTTATTGACTTTGCAGTTGGCATAGATACTAACGCAATCAGTAACATTAGAAATATGCTATCTTTGACACTTAGAAACTAGCTTGATAAGTACTACCCCATGGATCCATATGTGAAAGATACTGTGACCACCATAAATAAAATAGAGCCTTTAAGGATTAAGACTTTTACAATAAGATCTTATCAATCTTTGGATAACTATTCCTATTATTTCTACACTTGATGGTCCTCTTTGCCTGTTTTCGAACTAAAAAATATAGGTGTCACTTTATGGTGGGTTATTATGACTTTCCTATTACAACTGCATCAGTTAAAGACACCCTATTTAATATGCAACATCATTAAAATTACTAGCCCTGTCCCAACTACAATTGGCTGACATATTCTGTTCTGTGTCTATTTCAATAGCTTCTTAGTGCAGGTTGCTGTCATTTCAAAGGGGCACAGCTACCTTTTTTTCTGGGCTATTCACGGAGTAACTCAGTAGCTTCACAAAGGCGTACAACCTTTATAGACAGGATTTTAACTGGGTCCACCTTTCACGGGAAGCATAGGTGGGAAGATGACATGATGATATCACCCTCCTTAAGACATTCACGAAGTACATACAAATCCAACAACATTTAGTCCTTTCCGGCTCCTGACTTAACACATTCCTTACTACAAGTTCTATTTAATTTTCCTGATGTTGCTGCTTACTAATCAGCATACCTTAAATGGCACTTGGTCCAACAGAAGACTCTACAATCTGTGCAAATTAAAATAAAAAAGGGTTATTCCCTTCAGAGATCCACTCACTGTCATGTGTTTTGTATACTTCTCTCTTGTTTCTTGAACTTTCTGAACTGGTGATGAAGTGAAGAGCATTCCATAAACATCTGATAGAGCAAATTGTCTTTATGATCATATCAGAAAAAGAAAACTCTGGTCCTAAACCAAAGTTTCTAAAAAATAAAGATTCTACAGACACTAAACCTATCACTTTTTGTGCATAGATATTCATTATACCTGGGGTCATGAAAGCAGGGTGTCACAAAGCTCTGCTTGGCTCCTGAGGCCCCCTCGGTATGCATGGAGTCACATCTCTTCTTCATAGATCATCTATAGAAGATGGAAGTCTCCTCTGTTCTTGGCCCCTTGCCAGAATGTGCTGAAAAGAGATTGCCTCCCCCGTGAGGCTCAGCGAATGGCAATGTGGACTTGTGTGCTCTGCGGAAAACAGTGATCCTTTCATAATTGATGAACTCTATTGTGGAAACTTGTTGCTTTCAATAAAAGTCAAAACCCAACAGGTGGTACAACTGCACGAGTGGAAGGTTGTGTGGTCTTTTAAACACCGGCCACCCATTGACTACATTGTATACTTTTGGAAACACTCATTCCACAATCTAAAGAGCTTAGAAAGCCCTTGCCTCAGGCATGCTTAAGTAAATGGAGGTCACATTGTTTCTGCATACACTAAGACACACTAAGGCCCCTGAAGTGTCCACAGGACAGTGTTTACCCCCTTCGGAGCAACACACACAGTGCAGGTAGAAGCAGAGGCAACTATTTCACTTCTCAAAATATGCAAATTTGGGCTCTTCCAAAAGCATTCAATAAAACTACTTTCTTCCCCACAGGTTCTTGGCAGAAAATTTAATTGAGAGGCTTGATGGACTTCTCAGAAAAAATTCTTAAGTTAGAAAAATGAGAAATTGCTCTCTAAGTGAATATATTTTGCTCTAGGCCTTAATTTCTCAGATTTAATAATCCTCAGATGATTCATAACTCACATCAAATAAAAATGTTCCCTACATTTTTCTGTTTTAAAGTAGACATGTCTCATAATCATATAAAGATATATTTTATATCTGAGCTTTAGTAATGTCTCATGCTACTGGGTTTTGTTTGTTTGTTTGTTTGTTTGCTGTTTTTGTCTTTTTGAGACAGGCTTCTGCTATGCAGTTCAGGCTGGCCTTGAGCTCGCTTTTGTAGCCCAGGCTGCTCTCGAACTCACAACGATCCTCCTGACTCAGCCTCCCAAGTGCTGGGATTATAGGCACATATCACCACATTACTCTATTTATTTATTTGTTTGTTTGTTTGTTTGTTCGTTTATTTATTTGTTTTTCTACTTTGAATCAAACTCAGAGCTCTGCTCTTGGCAGACAGGTGCTGTTGAGACACATCTCTGGTACCTTAACATTTTATAAACTTTCTTCTTAGTTTCATTCCACACTGGCTGAATCACAGGTTTGTGACCTGAGCCCTACTAATCATAGATTATCCTTGACAAAATTACCTTCCCTCCAACTCATTTAAGTGCAATCTTCCACCATCCCAAAAGCCTTTTGCAGTATTCTTATTGCTATCAGGGCTCTCCTTCTGATTCCCTTGAGGAAATTAAACTAGTACTTCAGGACCATTTGCTTAGATGAAAATGGAAAATATTTTGCTTAGAGAATACTTTTACCGGGTAAATAAAAATCATATTTGGAGAGAATCCATACCATATCCTAGAACCATGAAATGACACAATGCCTCTGTAGTAACATTATGCTCTTCAGGAAAATCAATATGCAATAAAATCCTGTCAAGAGGTAGCATACAGCAGTTTGTTAAGTGGTAATTTTCCTTCTGTAGCTATGAATGCCCATATCAATTGTGATTCATAGGTTCAGATCTCCCACATCACTGTTTTGGCCAAAAGGTACAAAATACTGAGATCAGCATCTCATCAAGTTGACCTTAAACAAGTACCAACACCCAAGAATAGTGGGTAGCTCATAAAGGAAAGCTGCAACTGAGACTTAGGGCTTATTGTACTCATTGACTAAATTGGAGTGCCCTCAGATTAAGTGTTGTTGGTTCTCCAATCTCAGCCACAGGTATTGTAATTAGCAAAAAAGCTACCTCATGACTATCATGAAGCAAAACCATCTCTTCTGATTTTAAACTTATTTATAACATATTTCCTCTTATCACCCATGTGGACATCATCTTGGATTATTAGCAGCGTTTAAAAACAGCTAGCTTTAACTGGGTTCAAATTGTAAATGTTCTTTGGCTGTAATTCAGTTACAAACAGGTACCAAGTAAAATATCACTGTTAATAACTACACACACACATACACACACACATACACACACACACACACACACACACACATACACAGACACTGACAATATCACTTCAAAAATAATGATAAAAAATTTGATTTAAAAATAGTTTTAGTTTATATACCGGATGGCTGAGGTGATTGTACTAAAAGTCGCCTTTAGTTTTTGTAAAATAGCAGTAAACGCATAGAATTTTCACCTTGACTAATTCTGTATACTGATATCTGTGATATAAGCAAATACATTGAGGACAGCAGTGTGTAATATAGAAACCATGCTTGAATATCTGTCATCTAGGTCTTCTAAATGTGTATCATTTCTGATATTATATCAATTATCATTACACTCTCTTTAAAACCAATTTTTTGAAAAGGTAGAAAAAGAGGTAAGTCAAAACATTTTAGGTTTCCTGAAAACAAGTGATAATATGCAGCCATATGTCCAATCTTACATCACTATATCTGTTAATCTGAGCAATAGATTTGACAATAAAAATAGATAATATATCAATCATTGTAATCAACTCTTGTTGCTTTGAAAATCCCTAATATATATATTTTATGTTGCCCTATTTCTGCCTTTGTTTCTGATTTTTGTTCTTGCTTTCAGTTTTACATTTCAAAATAAAACTCGTTGAAATGAATAGATGTAGATATATAGATATATCTTCCGGGCTCTCCATTTTCTTCACTTCTACAAACTGCTCACTCTTGTTTTAATAACCACAAGCTGACATCAACTGATGGTGTTCTTTTGAGAAGGCTACTCCAGGGGTATACCCTGGCAATTCCCTTTCTGCTCTAGGAGCTCACTACTGGAGATGGCTTTGTCTCTCAACCAGAGACTGCTTTGCCCCTCCTCTAGACATTACTCCACACACCGACAATAGCCTCTGCAACCCGGAGGGGCTGTTCTGCACTGGGTACTCATTGCTTTTCCTGCTCTCATCTTAAATAATTGAGTACATTTGAGTTCTCTGTCCATTTATCCTGTGACCCCAGAGTGCTTGCTCTTCACCAAAATGCACACTCCCATGTCTTACAGGAAATATGGCAGAGCTTTTTATACTTGTGCCATTCCAAAACTTAGTAAAAATTATTGCATTCCTCAAGGTACAATCTGTTAAGAAGAAAATCGCCCACATTTCAGAGCCTTTAGCTACTTCCATGCCTTCCATTATGAACTCCATTTCTGAGTTTCCAATGATGCTCGTAATCCATTGTGTCTTTGCTTTAATAACCATCACTAGACTTTACACATGGTTTACTAAACTATCATCTCATACTGCTAGTGTATTACTTGCTGGCCCTGCTATGTTAATCCAAGAACTACACCAAGGTAATATGTAACTTGTACATTAACAAAGATTAAAACACAAAAATGCACATACAACACATGTATATTTGCTCCTGGTTTCTTCCTGTGCATTCTCAAAATAAAATATATTTTGTGTAATTTAGGAAAACTCCTACCTTATTTTCTAAAGATTTTATTGTTTTTCTTTAGGTCATTCAGATACCCAAAAGACTATGCTTAATCCTAATACTAATACATCCCAGGATCACTTATAATATTTCTTGTGTAATTACTTTTAATGCTGCCTTGACCCAGTTTTGAAGCCCAGTTCATCTAAAAGTCTGACCCATTCTCTGAGCCCCTTCCCTCCTCAGGTCCTCACACTTCATGCCGCTGTTCATACAGCCAAGCTAGTCACGAGAAGGCCAGATCCCACAGATGCCCGGATAGTTGGTAGGCACCGCGGCTCAGGGGCCCAAGGCTACTCAAGTTATTTAATCCACAAAGTGCTCTCGGGAAACTCCTTAATGTCAGGCCATTTGCCATACATCAGATACTTATGGTAAGTGAAATAAATCAGACACACATGTATAAATACCATATTGTCTCTGCAGAGTAAAAGCTCAAAAGAAGAGATAAAACCTGAAAGGTATAAAGATATACTAAAGCAGAAAGAGAAAGACCTTAAAGATTAAAGAATTAAACAGGGAAATGAAAGAAAGGAGAAAAAAATAGGAAAAAAATGAAAGGGGAAAAACATGCAAGTATATATACAGGGTGGCTGAGGTGATTGTACCAAGATTTTACACTAATTTTTTTTTTTAAATAGTAGTTAATGTGTAAAATTTTCACCTTGATAAAATTAATTTTTAAGTAAAATGCTGTTAAATTTATTGTAAATTTAAAAAATATTTTGTAATTAAAATTTTCATTGAAATAAAATGAAAATATTTCTTATTTCGTTTACAATATCATTGTTGTAATTATGTTAATACATTAATCTCAATTATTCATAGTATTTTTCATCTTAATTGAAGTAGCACCAAACACAAACATTCTCTTAAAACTTGCCACACAAAGACTTTAAAATTCTGTAAGTTTAAAAATAAATATGTTAGCCAGGCAAATAGCTCAGCAGATTAAAGCACTTGCAAGCAGGCGCAGGGGCCAGGGTTTCAATCCCCAGGCCTACTGTACTCATGTCCCTCCCTCCAGACTCCCACCAAGAGGCAAGCTGAGAAGGCAATTGAAACTTGGCATGGTGGTGCGCACCTGTAATCCCAGCTCTTGGAAGGCCGTAAACAGGCAGATCACTACAAGTCTAATGTAGTAGTGAGATCCTGAACACCCTTTAGACTTTTCTCTAAAATACAAAAAAAGAAAAAAAAAAAAAAGAAAGAAAAGAAAAAGAAAAAAGAAGTAAAATCTGTTAAAACTGTTAAGTTTAATAGACAAAAATTTATATCCTTTTTTTATTTAAAGCTATCAAGCAATCACAGATTGTTTTTTAAATAATGGTAGTATTAGTCTAAAGTATAAATTTGAGAGCTATAAACTCTAATTTTTTAAATCAACATATGAATCCTTTATTATTTACAATATTAAATTTTATGAGATTACATATTTTTAAATATATTCTGTTATTTGAAAATCTATTTCTTTAAATACTTTAACATATTTGAAGTCCAATGCTATAGTAGAGATAATAATAGCTTCTATGATTTATCAATGTTGAAATTTTTATTTTTTTAATTTAATTTAATTTATTTTATTTTTTTTCTTGTTTCAGAACTTTGTTTGTTTGTTTATTTATTTATTTTTATGGCCGACTCAGCCTGCCCTGAGGGCAGGGCTGGCCCAGCATGTGGTGCCGGGGATCGAACCGCGGTCCCTGCAGCCGCCTAAGCTTTCTTAGGCAGGCGTTTTAGACCACTGAGCCATTGTGTTGGGACCCAATGTTGAAATTTTTAAAAAGTTAAATATGAAATTTCTAAGTCTAATCTTGTATTAACTAGAATATTCTGTTAATTTTAATTTACACAGGAGTTATTTCTTTCTCATTAAAATTAATATAATTAAAAAATAAATAAGTTCCATAGTTCTCATTTGCACTGGAGACCTCTGTTCCTGCCCAAAGATCTTTATCTTTCCTAGTACATGTAGTATCAGCTCCCTGTTTTACTCATTGTTGTAATTTCATGAATCAATTAAAATTTACACAAAATAGTGAAAATGTTATAGAAAATTAGAAATAATTTAGTTGAAAGATTATAATAACAAACATTTTTTGTGTTAGACATGAGAGAACTTTAATTCAAGGCATGGGACTAGAAGGATTGCGAAATGTAAAGGACTCTGTATTCATATTATTTCCATATTTCTTTAAGCTCTAAATCCAGAATAGAGTAACTCAAAATACACATTACAAAACTGGACATTCAAAAAATAATTTACAGTGGAAATATGCAAGAAAACACATATATCTTCAATTGTTTCATATATTTACTCAACAGGAATGCTGTACATATTTATTTTTATTTTACTTTTTAAAGAATACAAAAATAGTAAAAAAATTATTAGAAATGATTCAAAATTTCATTAAACAAAGTAACAGGAACTCAACAATGGTTGCTGCACTACATGCTGTTTTCTTCTAATTAGTTAAGTTACCAGACATAAACCTGAAAAATTGGTTGAAAACAAAAGAAAGCAATAACAAAAAGAATGTTACAAGAATTTCTGTAAAAAAGTAAGATAAAAAAATTTAAGCATTAGTCCAGGCACAGTGGCGCATGACTGTAATAGGAGCACTTGGGAAGCAGAAAACAGGAGGAACACGATGAGTCAGTAATGAGACCCTGTTTAAAAAAAAAAAAAAATTAAACGTTACCTGCTCCTTTCAATAAACAAGCAGAAACCAACAGTATAATCATTCAAACTGTGATGTGTATATGCATAAGTGTATCTTTTTTCTTCTTCCTTTCGTCCATTTCTTCTTTCTAGTTTTTCCTTCCCACTGAACAATTTCTTTCACTTACAAAGCATCTATTGTACCTTTCAGATTTTTTTTTTTTTTTTACTTGTTCAGGTTCTTACACTACAAGACAATCAATCTTTGCACATGCGGGTCTGTTTTATTTCACTTACCAATATAATCTCTAGTTGTATCAATTTACATATAAAATCCTCAAATTTATCTTTTTTTATAGCTGAGTCATACTACACTGTCTAAAAATAATACAGCTTTTTTATCCACTCCTCAGTTGATGGACATTTGGGTGGTTTCCAAGATTTAGCTATGAGAAATTGTACTTCCACAAACATGGATGCACATATATCACTGTGGTATGGTTTTTGGAAAACATACCTGAGAGTGGACTAGCAGGCTTGAATGGGACCTCCAATTCTAGCTATTTTAGGATTCTTCACACTGATCTTCATAATGCTTGTCCCAGTTTGAACTCCCACTGTGTATTTATTTTTAAAGCAGTTTAAAATTGTGTCCAAACAATATGCAGTGTGTCGACTGTTAAAAAAAAGTAATGTTTATTGAAGGTGTTAATGTTTGTTTGATCAGTCTTATATACCTATATCTATTAATCTGAACTGATCCAATGATGAAAATATGTAATACAACCATTGTTAAATTTAAAATAAATGAATAAATATTTCAAATTTTAAAAAGTAATAAAAAAAAGAAACAAATGTAAATCCATTTCAGTTAAATAAATTGTTTTAAAAAAATAAAATTGTGTCCAAAGCCAGTGCTCAGTGCAGTAAGCACCTACTTAGGCAAGCTCGGGGACCACAGTTCAATCTCCAGCACAATATACTGCACCAGCCCCAGGTGTGCTCAGTTGGCTACTGATACCAGGCATGGTGGCTGTAAACCCAGCCTGCAATCACAGCATTTGTGAGGTGAAAATAGGAGGATGGCTACAAGTTCAAGTTGCATAGCGAGACTCTGTACCACTTACATAAAATATAAATAAAGTAAATAAATAAATTTGTACATCCAAAAGCTAAATTTTTAAAGTTCCTTAAATAATTTTAAACTCCCTTAACTTTTTGTTGAGTCAAACATTTTTTGTCTTACACAGTGAGTAAATTCATAACGCAGTTTTCTCATTTTCAGTTTTTAAAAGGACATAGATCACAATAATGCTTTTTCATTTTTTGTAGAAAACTCTTGCTGTTTGTTTTAACTACATATTTCTACAGGGAGCAAAAAAATGAATTTTTTAATGAAATATTCATTTTGAAAAATTTCTCAAGAAAAGAGTAAAGTGTACGAGAAATATAAATGAAGAAAAGTAAAGAAGTCTGAGATAAATTCACTCTAGATATCTTATTAACCAAAAAAAAATTTCCATTCCGTCTTCATGAGGGAGGTAAATATTAGATCCAAAAACTCATTTTACATGCATATACACAAACAGAAACACTTTTTCTGTCTACCCTTTCAGTTAAATGAAATTTTATTATCTTCCTTTTGTATTAAAGAAACTCTAAAATGAAATATGTCACGTTGAATATTCCTTTCTTATTTTATTTTTTATTACTTTTAATAAGAAATAACAACGTGACAGATTCAAAACAGGTTAATAGTCCATTCCCAATAATTGATATAATGCATATTGCTGTCCTCATAATAGTTTTTCAGAGCACAGGATGCAGTCATGGTAATTTTTCTAATCATTACTGGTAAAAAACATTTCTTTTCATTGAACTAAGACAAAGTAGTTGTATACATAGTCCAATATTCCATAAACATAGTGTGTTATTGGCAGAACTGTCAATGTCGGAAGCTGTTGATGTAAGCCATTTAAGATCAGCATACTAATTTGGCTTTGTGTTTTATGCCTTGTGGTTAAAGGCAAGTTAAAGTAAGAACTGCATAACAAAACATGTAACTTTTCTATGTCCCAGGGTTATTCAAATCCCCCTATATTTAATTTGAAGCCATATACAGTGTTTTGTAGAACTGTTGCCAGTGCCAGCTGTCTAGATGAGTCACAGCCATTGCTTGACCAGTTTGATCTCTGTGAAAGCCTGAGAGAATGTTTTCTCTCTAGGTGACTCTCCATAGGGACACAATACACCTTTCCTCTGTGGCTCCATAATCTCCTTGAACAGAAAATTTGGGAAACCACTGAGTTATAGGATGTTACAGCACAGGTTCCCTTATGTCCTGAGTCCTCACTGATCTTGAAGGCCGAGGGCCAAAATATTGGCTATCCATGTAGCACTTCTTTTTCTCTAATTTTTGGTCTGTAAACTTACATTCTTAACCCTCCAGAAGAGAACTGTTATATTTTATGTCTAGTTGTCTCCCCAAAGCCTCATGTAGTCATTGGACAGGGACTTCTATAGATTGAGACTTGACTCATCAGTCACTAGGATTATGTGTTTTAGTCCTAGTGGGACTATCGGTCTGAGTAGGGCTGGGACTATTGCTGTGTTCTAGGGCAGATATCCTAAGGCAGAGAGCCTGATAGGAATATAAAGAGAGACAGGAAGACAAACTAGAGCTGTTGCCCTCTGCTGCCTTGTTTGGTTGGCTACCTCCGCCACCATTTTGTTGCTGTTCCGCCGCCATGAACTGGATGCTCTCTGCCCTGTTCCACTCAGCCTTGGGCCAGCCAAATATGGACTGAAACCTCCAGTAGCTGTGAGCTAATAAACCTTTCCTTCCTTCATTTTGAGTGTCAGGTATTTGTCCCAGCAACGAGTAAAAAGTAACTAAGACAAGAATCTTAGTGATACTATTTCTCTATAACATAGGTATTTGAGCTTAGCATCACTGTCCTTCTGAATATCACACAGCTTAGACTCAACTTGGAAATGGAATTTTCGATCAATCAGTAGTATGCTAATAGATCCTTATAGAATCTAATAAAAGCATTTACACATTTTTATGTAGAAATTTAGAAATCTAATTATATAGAAAATTGTAAACACTCAAACCTGTGGGATTTTTTTTTGTCTCTTACTCTTTTAATAGATTTTGATTTTCTTGTAAAGCACCCGTTTACTTGAGAGAGTATAGCAGTAACTGAAATTACATTAAAAGCAGCACACCTGCCCCAGTTTGAGTGATACATATTGTTATTCTCGGTGTGAAAAAAACTTTTGGAGGATATTAGGACCATTATCTAATACATTCTGAGTATGCAAGTGTACTGTTTTGCTCCTTCCATGTTCCAATCATTTCTGCTTGCAGACTCTTTATTGTTTAAACCTTAATTTCTTGATTTCCATTCAGCTGTGTTATGTCTTTCCATTTTTATTTGCTCATTTTAGTTCTTACACTACAGAGATTTTTCAATATTTACACATGTAGATTTGGTTTATTTCACTTATGAGTATACATTCAAGATAATTCCACTTATATATGAAGTCTTCTAGTTTCACATTTTTATAGCTGAGTAACATTCTATTGTATAAAAATATCACATCTTTTTCACCAATTTTTCAGGTGATGGGCATTTTGGTTGTTTCCAAGATTTGGCTATCACAAATTGTGTGGCTATAAACATAGGTGCACAGATATCACTATGATATGATGTTTTCAGTTCTTCTGGGAAAATTCCAGGTAGGGGATATTGAATGGGATTTCCAGTTCTAGTTTTTTAAGGTGTCTCTACATTGTTTTCCATAAAGGTTGAACCAGTGTGCATGTCCACCACCAGTAGTATGCATTTCTCCCCACAGCCTCTCCAACATTTGTTGTTGGTTGATTTCTTTATGCTAGCCATTATTTCTGTGGTGAGATGATATCTAAGTTTTGTTTTAATTTGCATTTCACAAATGTGTAGCAATGTGGAACATTTCTTCATGTATTTATAGGCTTGTTGAATTTCTCTCTCTGAGAAGTATCTGTTCATCTGAGATGCCCATTTCTGGACCAGGTCTTTGAATTTTGGAACCCTAATGGTTTTTAGTTCATTACAAATTCTAGATAGAAGATCTTTGTCTGAATACTTATTAGTTAATTTTTTTTTGAAATTTGTGCATGTTCTTATCACTCTGTTCGAATTTCTTTTGAAGTGCAAAAACTTCTTAGCGAGAGGAGGTCCCAGTTGTTGATTCTTTCAAGTGTTAGATGTGCATTTTGATTTTCGTCCATGAACTCTTTCCCTACTGTGTTATCTTCAGAGATTTCCTCCCACTTTCTCTTCCAGGAAATATCATCTCTTAATATTCAGATGTTTAATACATTTTGACTTAGTTTAGTGCATGGTGATAGACCTGGTTCCAATTTTAATTTTTGGCATATGGAGACCCAGTTCTTCCCACACCATTTGTTAAAGAGGCTATCTTTCTTCCGGTAAGCATGTTTGGTCCCTTTGTTGAAGATAAGGTGGCTGAAGGTTTATTTGCTTCTACATCTTCTAATCTACTCCAATGATCCTCGAGTCTATTTTTTTTTTTTTTTTTTTGCCAATACCATGCTGATTTATCAATGTAGCTTTGTAGTATAACTTTAGGTCAGGAATTGTAATCCTTCCTGCCTTGTCCCTATTGCCCAGGATTGTCTTTGCTATTCTAGGTCTTTTCTGGTTCCAGATAAATTTCAGGAATGATTTCTCCAGATCTGTGATGTATGCTGATGTTATTTTTTTAGGGATTGCATTAAATCTGTATAACCATTTAGGAAGTATTCCCATCTATACCATATTGGTTCTTCCTATCCACGAACAGGGAATATCTTTCCATTTTCTGAAATTCTCTAGGATCTTTTTTCAGAGTACTGTAATTTTCATTGAATGTATCTTTTTTGTCTTTAGTTAGGTTAATATCTAACTTTTTAATTTTTTCAATGCTGTTGTAAAAGATAATGTCTCTCTAATTTCTCTCACAAAGTTTTATCTGTGAAGACGAATGATATCAACTGTTGTGTGTTGACTTTGTATACTGCTAGGCTACTGATTTTGTGTATTAATACTAATAGCTTCTTGGTGGAGTTTCTTATTCCAAGTAGACTATCATGTCATCTGAAAATAATGATAGTTTAACTTCTTTCTTACCTATTCTTATTCTTTTATATTTCTCTCACATATCTAATGGCTGTAGCTAATGATTCCAGAACTATATTGAATAGGAGTGGTGATAGAGAACATCTTTGTCTTGTACCAGATCTAAAAGTAAAAGATTTCCATTTTTCCCCATTAAGAATTATGTTAACTGTTGGATTGTCATAGATGGCTTTCATCAAATTGAGGTAGAAGCCATCTATTCCAGTTTTCTTTATGAGTTTGAGCATGACTTTGTCAAAAGCCTTTTCTGTATCAACTGAGATGATCATATGGTGTTTGGATTTGGCTCTGTCGATATAGTGTATTACATTTATAGATTTCTGTATGTTGAACCATCCTTCCATTCCTGGGATGAATTCTGCCTGGTCATGATGAATAATGTTCTTAATAATTTGTTGTATTATATTTGCTAGGATATTATTGAGGATTTTTGCCTCTGTTTGTGGGAGAGATTGATCCGTAATTCTCTTTTTTAGTTGCATCTTTCTCTGGTTTTGGTATTAGTATAATGCTTCCAGGAATATTTTGGGGAGCATCGTTTCCTTTTTTATTTCATTGAAGAGACTGAGGAGTATTGCAATTATATTTTCTGTAAATTTCTTATAGAATTCAATTGTGAACCCATCAGGACCTATATGCCTATATGCTTCTTATTACATTTTGTATTTCGTTGGCTGTTATTGGGTTATTGACAGTTCTTATATCTTCTTGATTCAGTTTTGGTAAAGTGTACCTTTCTAGTCATCTGTCCATGTCATCTGTGTCTTCAGTTTGTGAAAGTAAAGATTCTCAAAGTAGCTATGGATGTTCTTCTGGATCTCAACTGGGTCTGTGGCAGTTTCACCCTTTGTATTCTTTATTGCTTGAATTTTTTTTTTTTTTTTGAGACAGGGTCTCGCTATGCAGTTGAGGCTGGTCCTGCGCTCACTTTTGTAGCCCAGGCTGGTCTCGAACCTGCACCAATCCTCCTGCCTCAGCCTCCCAAGTGCTGGGATTACAGGCGTGAGACACCACGCCCGGCTATTGCTTGAATTTGAGGGTTTTTTTCCCCTCCTTTTGATGAGGTTATCTAGGGGCTTATCAATTGTATTTAATCTTTCAAAGAGATAGCTTTTGGATTCATTAATTCTTTGTATTGTTTTCTTTGTGTCAATTGACAATTTCCTCCCATCCTTTGGCTTTGGGTTTCATTTTTCTCTTCCTTTTCTAGATCTAGGTGCAGCATTAGGGTATTTATTTGTTCCTGCTTTATTTTCTTAATGTGTGAGTGCAACACTATAACTTTCCCTCTAAGAACTGCTTTCATTGAATCCCATAAATTCTGGTAGGTTGTGCTTGAATTTTCATTAAACTGTAGATATCGTTCAATTTCATTTTAATTTGTTCTGTAAAACATTGGTTGTTGAGTGGGGTACTGTTTAATTTCCTGTATATTTCTTGTTTTCTATGGTTTCTTTTGTTATTTATTTCCAGTTTCATTGCACTGTGGTCAGATAATATACACTGAATAATTTCTGCTTTCTTGCATATACTTAAGAAGATCTGAGGACTAGTATGCTTTCTATTTTATAAAATGTCACATGTACAGCTGAAAAAAAGTGTGTATTCAGAAGTGGTTGGGTAGAACACTCTGTGTACATCCACTAAGCCAATTTGTTTCAAGTTCTGGTTCAGTTCTGCTATTTCTTAGCTAATTTTTTGTCTGGTTGACCTATCTTTTTGGGATAAAGGGATGTGAAGGACTCCTGTTAAGATTATGGTATTGGATAGTAGATTTTTCATGTCCATTAAGGTTTTTCTTATGTAGCTCGGTGATCCTGTGTTGGGTGCATATATATTTATGAATGTTATCTCTTTGTCTTGAACTTTTCCCTGATCAGTATGTAATGATCATCTTTATTTTGTTTGACCAATCTTGGTTTGAAGTTCAGACTACCCACAAACAGGATTGCTACTCCTGCTTTCTTCTGAGGTGCAGAGGCATGTAGTATCAATTTCCTCCTTTGACGTTCAACCTATCAATTTCTTTATGAATTAGATGTGCTTATTGTGTGCAGCATATTGTTGGATTTTGTTGCCTAATCTGCTCTGCCAGCCTGTTTAGTTTTATTGGAGAGTTAAGTCCATTTACATTGATGGTTATCATTGAAATGTATTGAGTTATGTTTGACATGTTTTTTACCTACTATTGTTTTCCCCTTTTTCTCCTCCATTTAATTGGCTGCCCTATTTGGTGGTCTCTTTCTGTTCTCATTCATGGAGTCTGGGTCATTTTGGTCTCTCTTTAAAATATCTTCTAGGGCCTGGTGGGATGGCTCAGTGGTCTAAAGCGCCTGCTTGGGGAAGCTTGGGAGGCTTCAGGGACCGCGGTTCGATCCCCGGCACCACATGCTGCGCCAGCCCTGACCTCGGGGCGGGCTGAGCCGGCCATAAAAATGAGTGAATAAACAAACAAAGGTTCTGAAACAAGAATAAAAATACTAAATAAAAACAAATATCTTCTAATAGTCTGTGTTTGCTTGGCTTTGTCATTGGGAATTTGTTTAGGTGTTCTTTGTCGTGAAAGTATTTCTCTTCTCCATTGAACTTGAAAGACAGTTTTTCAGGGTATAGCAATCTGGGCTGGAATACGTTTTCATAGAGGAATTTAAGCACTCTGTTCCATGCCCATCTTGACTTCATGGTTTGTGAAGAGAAATCTGCTGTTATTTTGATGAGTTTTCCTTTAAATTTAATCTGTTTCTTTTCTATAGCCGTTTTTAGTACTTTATTGTTCTGCTGAATTTCTGGGATCTTCACTATTATATGTCTGAGTGTGTTTTTTAGTCAAGTTGATGTTATTTGGAGTTCTGTATGCTTCAGTTATCTGTATGTCTGGTTGTTTCTCAAATTTGTGAAGCTTTCTGGTATTACTTCTGCCCATATTATTTTTTGTATCATTGCTATTGACTCCTTTCTCATTGATGCCTATTGATCTCATTTTGTGCATTTTTGAATCATCTTGCAGATGTTAAATTATTTTTTCTTCCATTCTGGTTGTTTTAAAGAGATCTTTTCTCATTATTTCACTAGATGTGACTGTGTCTTCACAATCTGAAACTCTATTTTCACTTTCATTCATTTGGTGCTGCCAGCTTGTGACTGATATATTATTGCCCTGTGTATCTTTTTTAAACTGATTCATGCGATCTATTTCTTTCATGTATTGCTCATTCAAGGATTCCATAATTTTTTTTATTCTCCTCTAAATTTTAACAATGTCTTCTTTAGAAGCATTTATTATTTTTTTCAGTATAGTTATTCTTTTTTATTTCAGAGATTATTTCTGATCTGATTTCCTCTCTACTTTTTTCCAGTCATTCCTTTTCTTTAGATACTATTAATTCAAAGGTGTCTTCTTTTGCTTCAGATGTTATTTCTGATCTCGTTTCCTCTATACTTTTCTGCAGCTCTTTTTTTTCTTTTTATTTCAGAGGCTATTTTTCTTCTGAGTTCGTCTATACTTTTCTGCTTTTGTTTCTTTACTTCTGATGCTATTACTTCAGAGATTTCAGTTGTGCAATTCCCAGCTTCTTCTAAGTTAGTGTCTCCTGCATTTATTGTGGGTACACTTGGGACCTGAGATTGCATTTTGGTTCTTCTTTTTGTCATTTTGTATAGCACTGTTCTTTGCACTTTGGTGTAGAGCTCTGGTGTAGTTATGTGGTTAGCACTTATTGAAATTCAAGTCTGGATCAACCAAGCTGGAACTTGTCCAGATGTGCTGGTTGGATCTGGCTATTCTACTCTGCTTCTTCCTGCTGCTGTTTATGGAAGCGAACTAGCTGTACTTCTCTATTAAGACGTTCAGTTCCTGGATTAGCTGGGAGGGTCTGAACCCCACCTTCCTTCAGGGAATTTTGCTGCAGGAGATGCCAGGTTTAGGGATTGCAGAAGTACCTACAAGTACCTTTCGCTGGACTCCATGCGGAGAAATATCCAGTGAGCATGGACAGGCAGCAAGGTCCCTACCTACACAGCAGTGTCTGGGTTGCAGGCACGTGTGGGAATCTACAGGCGTGGGCAGGCGGAGAGGGTCCCTACCTACAGCTTTGTGCCTGTGTCCATGTTGAATATTTTTAAAAGTGGCCATTGTCACTCTGAATAATTCTAAGTTGGTTGTATTGTGATGTCCTTATCAATTCAAATATACTAGGTACTATTATCACTTATACAAAGCCAAGTGGGAATTGTCTTGGTGGCAAGATTATCAAATAACAGCTGGTTGTTGTCTTTTATTGTTAGCAAAATATAGTATACTTACATATTCTCAAAAACATCTAAACAAATAGTGCTGTATTGTCTGATTCATAAAATCTTATACTAAGGACAAAATCAAAAGGTAGTATTCCAGCTGATGATAACAATAATAGATATCTAACAGTGACTCAACAAATAAGAGGGTACTGACTATTGAAAAATTACTACTGATACAGGGCCACCTATGAGCACATCTAAGAAAATAGCTAGTGACGGATCTCCATGCTGCTTTATACTTAGGGAAGAATTCTTGCCCACAAGGCGGGGAAACTTTTAACTTATATTGTTTAGATAAAGCTCAAACATTGCAAGTGCAAAACCTTAAATGTAGTTGAGAGGAGTGACAAGTAACTTAAAGGTTTTATTTAGTTGAGGAAGATAATAAAACATTTATTTTTAAGAATTATACACTAAAGAGATGAACAAAAAGTATAGGAAATCTGGTTTTGTAATGCACAGGTCCCTATATAGTAGTATAAGTGAAATTGCATGTGAAAAATGCCAATTTTTGTTTTGCAGAAGTGAGCAGGAATACTTAAGAAATAAAGTCTTGCAGATACTAATGAAAACATTTTGAAACTTTGACCCTTTTTCTTTTAATTTGACTAGATGATTTGATTTAGTGTTTTGTAATAACATTCATAATGAAAATAATGTAAATTGTACATTTAACCAGTAATTGAAAACAATAATGATTGTCTTATGTGCTTTAAATCAGAAAGTATTTCTTTACCCTTTCTCTCTAATCAGTACATTTTTTTACCACATGTAAATAAATGAACCTGCTATAAGTGTCTCCTGTATGACCTTTGCTAAGTCTTTAGCATATCAAGCACAATATTAAAAAAAATAGTTATTTCTTTGTTATCAGAATCAGAGCATGTATATTTCAAATATCAATTGATATGCATCACACCATTTTTGATAAGCAGAATGGCCTGGAATAGTCTTTGAAGTTAACATTATTCTTTGTGAAATGTGAGATTCTGCTTTATTTTCAGAAAAGGAGAAAAAAGTGGAGAATATTAGGGCTGACTGATGAGAGCTTCCAGGGATTTCTTCCATCTTGGCTTATTTCCCCCAAGCACTTAAATCCAATAATAAGATTTTAAAAAAAGCTCCCTCAATACCTATATAGATCAGTCTTGTGCTAGGTATTCTGGAAGATTTGAGGAAGATATTAGGAACATGGCTGTTTCTCCCATAGAGCTTATCGCATAATTAAAGAGGGATACCTACACCCACACAAACAGACTGGCACACATGCAGAGACAAATAGCAAAATAATAGTCAATAATGTCAGATGCAATAAGTGAAAAAAATTATCATGTTACAAGTTTCCAAATAGCACCAAAGTACAAAAATATTACAAAGTTTGTAATGTTGGAGAGAAAATGATAAATTAAAAAATGAATTAGGACAATGTGCAATGAAATTTCAAAGAAAGAAAAGCTGAGGTGTCAAAAGCAATGCAAAGAAAAAAGTTCACAGTTTTTTACTTTCCATGAGAGAGAATAGTAGGGAAAATATGTGGCTTTTTACTTTCTCAATTTCATATATTTTAGAATACTATGGGGCTGGAGAGATAGCTCCATGGCACAAGTGCCTTCCTGGCAAGTGCAAGGTCATGAGTTCAAACCCCAGTCCCCCCCCCCCAAAAAAAAATACTATGTAAAATAATGAAAGTAGACTGAAAACTAATTAATGACTTCCAAGTTACAGGAAAAATGCATAGGGAGATGAAATCTTTATATAAACAGTACATGAAAGGAACCTAAATGTAGAAAAAGATGAATCAAAATTTAGTCAAGCCAAAATTCTAGGTCATCTCAAATACATATTGATTTTGTTTTGCTTTCAGAGTCAGGGGCATGGTGTGTAGTCGAGGCTGGTCTTGAATTAATTATGCCTCAATGTGGCCATCCAGGGTGGCCTCAGACTGGCAGTGGTCCTCTTGCCCTGGCCTCCCAAATGCTGAGATTACAAGTATTCATCACTACTTCTAGCTCTTAAATAAATATATTTTTAATATTTATTTATTTATTTTTAAAGAGAATTAAAAAATAGTAAACATTAGAAACAATAGAATGAGGCTAGTGAGATAGCTCCTTGACATAAGCACCTGCCTGGCAAATGCAAGGCTGTGAGTTTGAACCCTGGCTCTTCAAAGTAAGTAAGAAAGTAAATAAATAAATACACACATACGAGGGTTTCACTAAACAAAATTATAACTTCAGCAATGATTCTTATATTGCATATTGTTATCTTCAAATTAATTGTTCAGGACACCAGATATAAGCTTATAAAATTGGTCAAAAATAGTAAAAAAAAAGAAAAAAAATTAAGCATTTACTACTTCTTTCAACAGGCCAGCAGAAATCAGAAGTATAATTATCCAAACTATAATGTGTACAAACACATATATTTCTTTTCCTTTCATTCTTTTTTCTTTTCTCCTTTCTCTCATCCAAATAGTTTATTCTCTTTTAATAGCTTGATTCCTTTTCACTTCAGATGAATGCACACTTCTCAAAGGAAGGCATACAAATGGGAAATAAATATCTGAAAAAATGTTACACATCACTGATCATTCCAGAACTGTAAATTAGAATATTTACTGAGATTTCATCTCACTCATGAAATGAATGGCTATCATTAAAATGTCTACTAATAATAAATGCTGCAGCAGCTATGGGGGAAGAGGAATCCTTCTCCCCTATTGGTCAGAGTGTGGACTGGTACTAGTCAGTCTGGATATTGCTCAAAAATACTAGAGCTAGAAGTCCCATTTGACCCAGCTATTTACCTTCTGAGTATTTTCCTAGAAGAATGAAAAAGATTGTACCACAGTGATATATGGGTATGCGTATTTCTAGCAGCAGAATTGGTCATAGTTAAATGTTGGAAATAACTCAAATGCCCACCAACTGAGGAATGGATCAAAAAGATATGGTATTTTTACACAATGCAATTATCAAATATAATTTTGGCACTAAACTCAAACTGTACCATGGAGTAGGATAAAAAGCTAAATTATGGAAATTGCCCAGGTAGACAAGCAATAAAACACAGTAGTCCTATGACTGAAAATAATATCAAGTAAAACATAAGATGAAAAGTCCACAGTGGTACACAGTTGTACTTCCAGCAGGCTGAGGCAGGACGATGGGAAGTTTAAGTCCAAACTGGGTAACTGAGGGACACAGAAAGACACTGTCTCTATGCTGAAGTAACAAAGGGACTGCTAGTGCAACTCAATAGAAAAAGCTCTGAATAGGAATATTAAATTTATGATGCCATAAGCAAACAAAAAGAAGTTACTATAATTATAACTTGTTTACTAGAAATGTAAGTTTATACTGTTTAGATTCCTATGACCATCAAGTACCCTACTCTTATGAAATAAAAATTACAGAAACAAATATATTATAAATATATTATAAAATTATATAAATATATGTTTATATAATATATATATATAAGTACATTATAAATATATTATAAGCATTTCCCCAACATTGGCATTTAAAATGCATACAAAATAATGAAGTTATGATATATGAATAACAGAGATGTATGTATATAAGTATTGAAAAATATACATATTAATACTTCTATCTACCTACTAATTGTATCAATGGAAAACACAGAATGCTTAATCATATACTGACTTCAAAGTTGAATTGTAAAATTTACCAAGAAAGGAAATGGCGGAAAACTACATTTGGTTCAGGCCACATTTAAAACCATAAAGAAATTGCTAAAGTTGAAATAAAAACGTCCTAGGAATGTGAAAATGTATTCCTTAGTCTGTAAGTCATTATTAAATGAACAAAGTAATAAGATTCTATTGCCAAGTAATTATTACTCCATATTTGAAAATGTTAGTTGCAGCGACAGTTGTACTGAGAGGAGAATTAACTGCCTGCAGCCCTTCATTATTCATGAAGAGAAACAGATAAATTCAGTTTGCTACCAAAAAGAACAAAACCCCAAGCAAAATATAATGTATAAGCATAAATGTAGACATTTTGATGCTGAAGAGCTACACAACAAAACTAAAACATCTAACTCGTAGTTCTTGGAGAAATATGAGCTAACAACTGACATAAAGAGAAACATGCAAATATCAAAAAAACGTTCTTTCACAACAGAGCTGTACCAGCCGAATAATCAAGAAGCAAGAACTTTACCCAAAGGCTGGTACTGTAGAAAGGCAGACACAAAGCAATTTGATCTCAATTCTGCTGCAGCAGTTTTTCTTTTTTAAGAAATATTTTCCGAATTGCTTTAGCCAAAGGGAATAAACCTTTTTTTCAACTTCTTAATAAGAGGTTATTTAACAGCTTAGAGTAGGCTCAGAAGAATTAAGCTCCCTACTTTCAGAGAGTGAAAGCCAGATGTTTCTTCTTTGATGATTACTGTGTTAGTCAACTCTCTGTCACCACAACAAATAACTGAGCTTGTGAACTTACAATGAGAATAGGATTTATTTGTAAATGTAGAGCTTTTAGTGCTGGAGCAGGCCTACACTGCTTTCAGTTACCTGGTGACAATACCATAAGCAATGGTAAGGCATGGGCATGGTATAGCACTGCTCAACTTACAGAAAGGGAGTAAAAGAGAGAGGAAACCACACCATTCTGCTTAATAGCATAAGTGGAAATGAAGCCTTTACTAAGCCACTGTGCAGAGTATTGAAAAGCCAAACTATAACATTTATGTGACAAAGGGCTGATCATCATACAATTTTGAATTGCAAAGTTGTCAAGAGGCTTTTAAGAGTTTAGCATCTATATGTATTGGAGGAAGAATGTGCATTTAGCAGTTTTCTACAGCAAATCCTTTAAGAGAAGAGACTGACCTAGACTCAGGAAGAAGTCATTTGTGTGTGTGTGTGTGTGTGTGTGTGTGTCTTTTTGAAGTAATCTTACTATGCAATTCAGGCTGGCCTTGAACTCACTAGTGACCCTCCTTCCTCAGCTTCCTAGAATGCTGCAATTACTGATATGTGCCACCATGCCTCATGAGAAGACTATTATTCAAAATTCAATTCATTACTAAGGAACATGAATTTTTTTTTAACAATGCTCTAGGATATATATTTCCACAAGTACTTTTTTTTACAAACTTCAATACAGCATGTACTCACTTGAAACTTTAAACATTACAAATCAAGTTATAGAATATAAAATGCCAGTAGTTTCATTTTTTAGGATACACACACACACACACACACACACACACACACACACACAAATACACACACGACAAACCTCCAGGAATTTTAGAATTAAGATACTTATTCTAATGGACATGAAAGGAAATGAATGAATTTATGTACTAGTAAAGATTCTGATAGGAAAGAGTTCATAAATTCAGGGAAAATTAAGTGTAAAAGTTAATTGATAAAAAACGTACATGGTGCTGCACACCTATAATTCCAGCACTTGAAGCCTGAGAGAGGAGGATTGCCATGAACTACATAATGCATTCAAGGCCAGTCTGAGCTACACAGCAAGATTCTCGCTCAAGGCCCACCCCTCAAAAAGAAAAAGTTAATTCAAGACAGTTGGATGATGAGAATATTTGCAAATTTATGAGACAAAATAAGAGAGAGAAAAAAAGAACAGTGACATGTGATATTACCTGGATTTGAGGAAAGACTTTATGTCTGATACTGAAGGGCAAGAGGGGCAGAAAAACGTTAATGGAGTCCAGAGAAAGTAGTTGTAGAATACCAAGCACAATCTTGGTCCATTAAAATATTACAGGCATTGGTAGACTGCACCAGAGTGGAAATATGTCTGACATATTTATTATTTTCTTTATAAATTATTTTCTTGTGAGAATCTCATTCTCGTTGTAAGTTCACAAGCTTCTATAGAGGCTGTATAAATTATTTTCTCCTGTCTTCTTCCCACTCTATGGTCTCTCACATGTGTTTCTCACTGGTTAAATAAAACAGGAAGCCAGAGTACAAAGGATCCTTCCAGAGAAGACTCCAAGGGAAAAAAAACATGAAGGTGAGGAAGGAAGAATATATTGCAACCTGATTTCAAATGAATCTCAAGATGAAAAAATATTCTGCATTTTATGAAATCAAAGCTTACAATGACTAGCAGATGTCATCTTTGTGTTGCACTAAGAAATAAAAACTGCTGGCAATGTAATTTTATGAAATGTTTTCTGATTACTTTTATAAATTTTATAAAATTTATCACCTTTCATGCAGTTAATCAATATTATCACATCACTATTTACCTAAAGAAAATAAAAACTCATGTGTAATTTGACAGAGAAATTCTTAGAATGCCACTAAGCTGTCTTGATTATTGGGGTTTTTTGATTAAGTGTTCCTACACTGAATCATTCCCTATACCATCAATAGTAGTGTTGATAGATTGACAACAAAGAAAAATGAAAGAAAAGAAAAAATTAGAACACAGATGTTTTCCAAAAGGGAAGGAGACCAAGAGATGGAGAGAGGAATAGAGATAATAATTTTAAAATATAAATAAAATATAACAAATATTATATTAAATATTATATTAAATTAATTATTAATATAATTAGTATGTTAATGTGATATATTATATAATATATAATGTATAGTTAGATTAATATATTAAATTAAATTGTATTAAATAATATTTTATTAAAATATAAATAAAAATAAAAAATAAGAGTAAAACTAGGGATAATAAAAACCAAAAAAATAAAAAAATAAAAAATTTCTCATGGTCATGTACATGGGAAATGTGATATTGTGCACTGAAAACACACAGTTACAAAAGTGTACTGATAGAAAAATTTTAGAGAAAGGAAATTAGCATACATGAGAAATATCAAAGAAATCTTATTTTAAAGATTTTCTTATAATTCTATTGACATTAATGATTTTTAATATTAGCTCTTTTCCATTGTATCAGAAACTATCAATGGAAATTTTCTGGTCAATTTCAATTCTCTCTTCTTTTAAAAGAATTCATACACACATTAGGACAAATAAAACTTCTTTGTTAAGTCAAAGTTATTTTCAGGCACTGTTATACATGGATAAGATTGTACTACATTATACTAAGATATTGAAGAATTCTGACTGTGAATGGAGAAAAGGAAGATGGACTAAATCTTATAATTTGAAAAAAAAATTGACAGCCTTTTTTAAAAATAAAGTAGGAAAATGAAGACATGCTATTGTATATTCATTATTCATTCTTTACCTGTACATGAAATTTAAAATCTATGCTTTAGGGGTTAAAGAATCACGCGTGGCTGTTAATGTTAATGAACCTGCAGAACTTAGCAAAATGGTCCTTACAATGTAAATTTCTGGGTAATGTTTATTTAAAAGGGAATTTAGCCAGCAGAACATCTGTAGAACTTATCTGCTGAATAAGGAAAATCTAGGCAAAACTATAGCATAGTTCTGTGACTGGTAACAGAATTTTAGTTTTTTGTTTTTTGTTTTGTTTTTCATTTATCCCAGGTAGAGAAACTACAGCATAGTCAGAATGAATATTCAAGCTATTAAATTGGTATGCAAAAAAAGCTTTCATTTTCTTTAAATCTAAGCCACCAAATATCCTAAACTCATCTCGAACCTGTAACACTCCTGTCTCAGCCTCCCAGCATACTGGAATTATCATCATGCATCACCACACCCAGTTCAAAATGCTCTTTATGGGCTTCTCTTTAGTAGGTTCCAATTTTGAAATTAAGAGTTTCTTTTTCAAAAGGAAGGAGACACTGAAGAAAACAAAACTAATAGGAGGGCCTACTGGAACCTAGAATTCATATCAATCTAGTGTCTGTATAAGAGATTCTTTCCACACTCATTTCCCAATCCCAAGTAAATAGCTGCCACCATGAAGGGCTTCAAAGACAAAACTTTCAGAATTGCTTTCTGTGGTTGTAGATCTGTCTCACAGCGACCCACACTGAGTTTTGGCCTAAATCACCACCAGATATAGCATGGTTGAGATGCGTCCTTGAGGTATAGCTGGCATATGCAGCTACAGCACTCAGATATGAACCTGTATATCTTTAATTTTGGTAGTAAAAACACATGCTGCTCTGGCCTGGCCTCCGGACATGTTGAGCGGGCCACAGAGATAGGAGCATAGTGGCGCACACCTGTAATCCCAGAGCTGGGGAGGCTGAAAAGAGGAGGATCACTATAAGTCTGAGCTGCAGAGTGAGACCCTGTAACAAATACATAAATTAGAAGGAGGAGGAGGAGGAGGAGGAGGAGGAGGAGGAGGAGGAGGAGGAAAATGAGGAAGAGGAAGAGGAAAAGGAGGAGGAGGATATGTAGTAAGCAACGGAATGCACAGGGATGGAGAAACCTATTGTTGGATAGATCATAACAGTCCCATTCCCTGGACTCAGAATAAATCCTCTAGAATGTCCCTAGTGTCTGGAAGAGATACACATTCCTGGCCAACTAGTCTTATGTTCTACCAGCATTATATGTGACTATTTGTAGTAGTTTTGAGTATGTGGTGATACAGTCGGCCTGTATCCTAGCTGTTCTGATCTCAGTGGGCTATGGGCCTATGACGTGACAAAGCAATGTAGCAATGGTTATTTCAGGTCTAGTGAGGAAGCCTAAGGCTTGTCCATCCACAGAGAATCTTAATGAAGCTGTATGGAAATACCGTGGTGACTAGACAAAGATAGTGATTGTATGAGGCAACTGGGCTGACCTCAGCCCCAGAGTATTTCTTGGAATGAATTACCCTTTACATGTACTCTATTAGTGCATGCTCTAAAATATATTACCTGAAAATTAGAGCCTAATCAGATCTTGAATCACTCTCTAGTGATGAAAAAATGACAACATGTTATTAACAACAGATTTGCCACAAATCTGCACTCCAGGCACCATACAATATTGAAAGAGTGGAAATGATTAGAGGCTCAGAAAATAAACAACTTGCTCAGAATTTCTGGAAATACAGGAAAATTAAAACAACATTAGAGGAATAAAACAAGTACTTAGTTCTTTGTGGCTCAGATCACATTGTAACCAGAGCATCAAGACTTGCATGAACTTTTGAACTCATCTACTGGTTAGAATAAGGCAAAAGAAACTCATCATGCAGTAGCCAGCATGAATGAATTCTCAAGTCCACAATTTAAATGTGGTTTGATGGAAAATGATCATATTGCAAAGAACCCAAGAACACAGTTCAGTACAAAAACCAAGAAAATTAACATAGAAATTTAAGCAACTATAATTATTCACAAAGAAATTTTAAAATGAAAAATACACTAAAACGAATTTAAAATTCAACAGAAAATATCAGCAGCAAAATAAGTCAGAGAAAAAAAAAAGATTAATCAATTCAAATGCAGATATTTAAAAAGATGCATTTGGAGTAAAAAAAAGAAAAAGGAATGAAAAGGAAAGAATAAAACCTATTAGGATATTTGCATAGCACTAAAGCATAAAATATTCATATTGATGAGATTCAAGGCAGACATAAGGATGCCAAAGAAATATAAATGTACTAAAATCAATAACAGAAGCTTCTAAAATATGCTGAAGTATACAAGTGTTCAGATATAAAAAGGTAAATGTCATCATCACTCTGATTTAACTCAACAAGGTTTTTCTGAATAATCACCTATATAATAAAAGTAGACTCAAAGCCTGGAAGAGAAAAGGAACATTAATAAAACGCACACCATATTATCTCACGCCAACTATTCAGTACAAACTGTACAGCAACTACAAGGTCAAGAGACACTGACATGTGATTTTCATAGTGCTGAAGGGAAAAATTGCCAACAGAATATACTTTATTCAACATGTACCCTTCATTTTTCTATTACTTTTTCGTTTTATGGAATAATAAAACAAAATTTTCTGACAAAATAAGAAGACAACAGGCACAGTTAATACATTGCTTATTATTGTCTGCAAAGTAGCTAGAGTACAAGGCCTAAACTCAAAAGATTGTTACAAAATGAAACATATAGATAACACAAAACTTTCTTTTCTAAGAACTAAGATGAACTAATAGTATAAGTGAAACAAAGTAACATATATGTGCTACAATTTTTGTGAAATAATGGTGTTCTAACTTTTTTCTACTTCCTACTTATATCATCTACTTTGTATGAGTCTTTCTCTTTTTATATAATAAAATATATTATATTTTCTATTTTGGGCATCTTTATCTGTAGTTTCTTATCTATGAGAAATCAGACAACATTTGAACTTCTGTGTCTTATTTATTTAAGTTAATATTATGCTCTCAAAAATAAAGGAGAAGCCGGGCGTGGTGGTGCACTCGTGTAATCCCAGAACCTGGGAGGCTGAGGCAGGAGGATCGATGTGAGTTCGAGACCAGCCTGGGCTGCAAAAGTGAGCTCAAGGCAAGTCTGAACTACATAAGGAGACCCTGTCTCAAAAAGACAATAAAATAAAATAAAATAAAATAAAATAAAATAAAATAAAATAAAGGAGAGTCGGGTATGGTGGCCCATACCTGTTGTCCCACCAAGTGAGAGACTGAGAAAGAAGCACTTCCATGAGTTCAAGGCTAGCATGAGACATGTAGTGAGTTCAAGCCCAGCGTAAAAAATTTAGAGAGACCTAGTTTCTAAGTATATAGAGAAATAAATAAGTAAATAAATAAATAAATAAATAGGAAAATAAAAAGAAATGAAGGAGAGATGCGCTTTTCCAGATAAACAAAAGCTGAAGAAAAAATTATCTTCAAGAGAATTGTCCTAAAGAAGAGATATACAAACTGAAAGAAAAGTTAATATTTTTTAAATGGGATGGGATAGAATTTACTGATAATAGAAATATGTAGTATTTGCAAAATATCAGAATGCTCTAATGTTGGAAGTAGGGCACAAAAAGTACTCACATTTAATGTGAAAAACTGAAAAAACAAAAATAAGAAACATATTAACATAAGGTAGGCAATATATAAAAATAAAATGGGACATCAAAGTTAGAAAAATCAAATTTAAGCATGAAGATTTTTTATTGTTCTATTTTCTTGTTTTTAAATTATTGAAATGCTAAGTGGATTTTTTTTGTTTGTTTGTTTGTTTTTTTTGTTGTTGTTGTTGTTGTTGAACCCGGTTTCAAACTCAGGACCTTGCACATGCCAGGCAGGCACTTGTACCACGGAGCTATCTCCCCAGCCAAAGTTGATATTCTTTCTAAGTACCTTCTTACATTGAAAATATTATTTGTGAGCTTCATAATAACCACAAAACTAAGATCTATAATAGTCAAGTTAAAGATAAAAAACATCATATGAAAATAAACTACTAGAACAAATCACTTAACCACAAACAAAAACCGCAAGGCTTTGAGAAGGAAACAAATACAAGGAGAGGGGAAAAAAGTAAAAAATAAGTGGTCAAATGGCTATAGTAAGATTTAGCCTATCAATTATTTACCTTGAATGCTTTTATAGATAGATATAATGCATATATATATATATATAAAAATTATCTGAATTAGAAAAAAAGAATGACTAAAGAGATCAAAAAACTAAGTACACCAAGTATGTGCTGTTTATAGGAAGCTCACTTCACCTTCAAAACCACAAATAGACTGAAAGAGACTAAATCAGATATTCCACACAAAAGAAATACAGAAAAAGCAGCATCAGAGATACTTATGTTAGATAAAATACACTAAATCCAAGTAGCAAATAGAAAAAAGGAAGTATTATGGCTATATCTTCTTGAAGGCCCCTGAAGGCTCATGTGCTCAGAGGTGGGAGTTTTAAAGGTGGATGGATTAGGGTATCCATGTGTAGATTAAGGATGTGATAGTGGGATTCAGAATGTGGATAACAGAAGCCTCATACTGAGTTTTATAGGCTCCGTGTTCTGCAGAGGGACAGGGGAAAGGCAGGCTTGCTGCAGCTTCTTCCTGCTTGCTGCCTTCTGTCAGCCATTCGGTGAGCTACTGTTTTCCTCTACTATGTCCCATTGTTGTTCCACCTTATCTTGGGGCCACCTGACTATGGATTAAAACCTCTACAAGCTGTTATTTACAATTAATCTTTCCTCCTTTGTCTTGTGAGTGCTGTGAATTTTGTCTCAGCAAAGAGATAAGTAACTAAGACAGGAAGCACATTAAGTAATAGTAAGCAATCCATTCAGCAAGAGCAAATAAAAATTCCACATTGGTATTCACTCAATGCCATAGCATCCAATATGAAAAATGAATATTACTAGATGTAAATGAAATAATTCATCACAATACAATAAATTGCACCATAAACTACATCTCTAATAGAAACAATATGCAATACATCCAACAGATACACTATACAGAGTCCGCCACACTATATGGATTCTCTTGAACCATATGTGAGCCACAAAATAAGTATTGAAGTATTTTTAATTGAAATTAAGCATTGGTATGAGACTGACAACTGACAGTCAACCTGTAACAGCCAGCTGCAATTAAACAGTGTAGTGTTGCCTGTGGAAAACCACCTGAGGATGATTGCCAACAACAGACAAAGGAGAACTGGAGAAGATTGGACGGTGTTGTTTTCCTGGAGGAGCCTGTCACACTGGCTTTCATGATGTAAACTGGGCTGCTCATCATACAGCTCATAATGTTACTGATGCTGAGGAAGGCTGTCGTACTTTTACAGGAGCTCTGGGCCTTCCTGTTAGCATTACTTCCTAGTTCCAATGCAGATGCCTGAGTGTCCTGGCACAGATCCTTCATCCTGCTGGGATAGGTTTTCTAGCTTACAGCATTAGCTTTTAGGAAAGGCCTAAAAGGAATGTGATCCATGATACAGATTTCCATGAGACATTGTCTTGGCTGTAGGCCTCCAGCTGGACTCATGGGGCCACTGTCATGGATTCTAGGTCTTCAGCCAGACTCGTGCAAGACATTGTCATGGGATCCAGGCCCTCAGCTGGATTCTGAGTATCTCTAGTGCATAGTCAGATCTCCTGCACCCCTTTGTATTTGATTCTGAGTGACCACTATTATGTGTCTTGCCACCAACACTAGGGAAGAGTTCCTTTTTCTCCATAGCCTGGCAGCATTTGGTTTTAATTGACTTGTAGATGAAAGGCATTCTTTCTGGGTGGAGATGGAATCTCAGAGTTTTTCCTCATTTGTTTATTTGTTTGTTTAATTTGGATTTCTCAAATGATCAATGATATTGAACATTTTTTCCTATATTTGTTTTCCATTTGTATTTTTTCATCTAAGAAATATGTATTCATCTCAGATGTGCTGTTTTGGATTGGGTCTTTGAATTTTGAAAGATTTTTAAAAACTTCTTCATAATTCTTAATAGAAGTTTTTTATCTGAGGGACAGTCAGGTAATTATTATTCCCAATATGTGGGTTTTTTATTTCATTCATGATTTCTTTTGATGTGATAACTTTTCTTAAAAAGATGAGACCCCAGTCGATGATTCTTGGAAGTATTTTCCATGCACTTTGGTTCATGTTCATGGACTCTCTTCCAGTCCCTATGTCTTCAAGGTTTCTACTTACTTTCTCCTCCAGTAGATTTAGTGTTTCTACTTTAGTGTTTAAACCTCGGATTTATTTTGACTTTAATGCATGGTGAGCAACATATGTCTAATTTTAGTCTTTGGCTCATGGAATTTCAGTTTTTTCAGCATAATTTGTTGAAGAGGCTATCTTTCATCCAGTGAACATATTTGGCCCCTTTGTCAAAGACAAGGTTGCTGATTGTATCTGTGTTTGTGTCTATATCTCCTAATATATTAATTGATCCTTAGATCTGTTTCCTTGCTAGTAGCATACCAATTTTATCACAGTAGCTTTATAGTACAATTTCATGTCTCGGTCCGTACTACTTCCTGCCTTTTCTTTGTTAAACAGTGTTGTCTTTGCTATCCTAGGAATAGATGAAACTAGAATAGATACTGTGAAAGAGAAAAAATATTTTCAAAGGGCAGGAACAACTGGGATGAGGAAACAGGAAAAATAAAGAAGGAAGGAAAAAGATATATTTGTTTATATATACAAGATAGCTTGGCTAATTGAACTGCTGATTTCTGCTTGATCTATTGAACGGAGTAGTTGGTGTTTAATTTTACTTTCTTTTCCTCTTTAATTTCTTATAACTTCTTTGTTTTACTAATTTTTATTTTTATATCTGGTGGTCTAAACAACATTATGCAATATAATAACCATGGCTGAATTCCTGTCAAGCATGTTCAGTCAAATTACGTCAAAAATTTAAATTCTTAGTGATAAGTTTAATCAGAGGATAGAAATGTCTCTTTATTGCAAACTAAGAATAATGATAAAAGACTTTAAGGACACACAAAAAATGAAATGCACTTCCATGATCATGTATAGCTAATTGTAATAGTATGAAAATATCTGTACTGCAGAAAGAGATCTACAGATTCAATGCAATCTCTGTAAAATACTGATCATAGGGGATGGGTAGATAGCTCAGCCTAAGTGCCTGTATCGCAAGTGTAAGGTGATGAGTTTGAACATCATCATCATCAACAACAAAAACAATGACATTCTTCACAGAGATGAAAGAATCTTAAAGTTATATGGATCCAAAATAAGAACAAGAAGAAGGAGGAGGGAGAGAATACAGGAAGACATATATTAACTTACTTTAAAATATAAAGCTGTGGTAATCAACACATCATATATATTAATCAGTAGAACAGAATAGAGAGCCTTGAATTACACCAGATATAGACAACTAGATTTTCGTAAAAGAAGTTTAGGCTTTACATTGGAAAAAGAGTTATCCTCAGTAGTTATCCTCTGAGTAACAACTACAAAAACAATATGTAATATATCAATTATTGTGACTATCCTATGAACCTGTTTTGAATCTGTTTCACTGCTGTTTTATTTTTTTTCCTCATTGAAATGAATTTTTAAAAAGATGACGTAGGGGCCCGGCGGAATGGCTCAGTGGTCTAAAGCACCTGCTTGGGAAAGCTTGGGCAGCTTCAAGGACCGCGGTTCGATCCCCGGCACCACATGCTGCGCCAGCCCTGCCCTCGGGGCGGGCTGAGTCGGCCATAAAATGAGTGAATAAACAAATAAAGGTTCTGAAAGAAGAAAAATAAAATAAAATAAAAAATTAAAAAAGAATAAAAAATAAAAATAAAAAGATGACGTACATGATTTTCAAAGTTGTTAGAATACCTGTATAAACTGTTAGAATTGAGCCGCTGAAATCTCCTCCTGCATTTTTAATCTTTCAGTACTGTATAAGTTCACTAGGCTTTCTTCCTGAATCTTCATAATTAGAGAACCAGTCAAGTATTTGTCACAATTTGTACTTGATTTTGAAGCTTCCTTCATTACAATGCTTTTCTCTTATTTATTTTAAATATACATATGCTTCTTTATTTATAGAGTACAATATACAATTTGATATATGTATACAATGTATTTTACTTGAAACCAAATCATCACAATTAACATTTCTCTCTCCTTAAACATTATCATTCCTTGGGAATATATAAATTGTTATATTTCTGTATTTAAATATTAAAAAAGTTGTACACTGCCCTTACCTTACTATGTTCTAACCTATTAGAAGTAGTTCCCCCTTTATACTATTTGAGTACTTGCTTATCAGCCTCTCTCTGAGCTTCTACCCATTCTGCTTGCTAAATGTGAGTCATTTATTCTTGCAATTACTTCTGCTTGACCAATAATTTTTAGCATCACAGATAGGTGACTACATGGTGACAGATGAAGATCCTTTCTTGCCAGGCTCTTCTCCCTGTTCAAGATACTCTGAAAGACAGAATTCAATATCTGATTTCTTTCTACTGAGTTTTTCTTTTTTTTTTTTTTTTTTTTTTTTTTTTTTTTTTTTTTTTTTTTTTTTTTTTTTTTTTTTTTTTTTTTTTTTGCTTGTTTCAGAATTTTTGTTTGTTTGTTTATTTATTTTTATGGCCGGCTCAGCCTGCCCTCAGGGCAGGGCTGGCACAGCATGTGGTGCCAGGGATTGAACCACGGTCCCTGCAGCTGCCCAAGCTTTTCTTAGCAGGTGCTTTAGACCACTGAGCCATCCTGCCAGGCCCCTCTACTCACTTTTATCATCCTTGTCAAGTGCTTAAAATTTCAGAATGGTTTTATGTTAAGTTAATTTAAATGTTACAGCTCTTTATACTTTCCATTGCTTTCTGCTTACTCTATTTCCAATAAACCTATTCCAATATATTTTTTTCAGTTTAAATTTTATTGTTTTTTATTACTAAGATCCAGATATGAACAAACAATAGAAAATTAGGATAAGGATTCAAATAGTCCAAGATAAGCCCCAGAGAAACTGAAACAGAAAGGAAAGACTTACTGGGCAGAAAGAAAATTTCTGTCTTAATTTCAGAGATTGCATTAAAAAAAACCACACACACAAAGCTCATAATTTTAAAGGGCAAACAAGGCCTACATTAAGTAAGATAAGCCCTGGGAAGTTAGGGTGCAAAGGAAACCTACTCTTCCTGATACTAGAAACCTAAGTAAAGCAGTGTCTGCATTATTTTGCTTTTACCTTGCCATCAACAAAGTGCACACAATCCCCTGACCTTGGGTCACTGCTTACCATTCTCTTTTGGGACCCTCTCAGTTAGCAAGAACTTTTCTGTTTTTCTAATAAGCTATAGTTAGTTCCTTTCCAACTGCTGTGTCCATGGATTTCATGTTTTGTTTTCTTTGTCATCTGGACAAGAGTCGAGTCCAGAGAGGGAAGAAAATACAAGCATTATCAAGAAGAGCAGCTCAGCATCAATTAATTCTGAATTACCCAAAACAGAAAATCTATTTTAGTTTCTTAAGTGATTTCAGCATATACTCACTCTCAGTTATAATCCACATGGTTTATAATTGTGACAAACCTTGCTAAGTGAGTTGAGTTTTCATTAATAATTCCTAGTAGCATAATAAATCATATTTATATACATCTTCCATGCTAGTCAAATTTTCTATCTAAATTATAACATCTAAGTAATACAATGAACTTTATATTTGCTTAGGAATTTTGGCCTACAAGCAATTATAATACTTAAATTCTCTGCATGCTTATGGGTTTTAAATAAGCTTCATTTATGAAAATACATGTTTACTATGCATTTACTAAGATGATAGTAGTCTATTGTGGTATATTAAAATATTTAATTGGATGGAATAAAATCACTTCTGAGCTTTTTTTTCTGAATAATTTTCTACAAAGGTTGCCCGAAATTCCTAACTTCATATAACTAGAGAAACTAGCAGACATTAGGTATCTAAAACATTTAATAAGAGCAGTGACTTTTAATTTGATTAAATATAATATTGCAAGTTTAAGCTGTTGGTTTCAAGAGAAGCAGGAGAAGAAGGTGGAGGAAAAAGAAGAGGGGAAATAGAGGAGGAGAAGGAGAACGTGAAGGTGAAGGTGAAGGAGAAGGAGAAGGAGAAGGAGAAGGAGAAGGAAAAGGAGAAGGAGAAGGAGAAAGAGAAGGAGAAGGAGAAGGAGAAGGAGAAAAGGATCCTAGTGTCTGAAGAACAGCAATACAGAAAGTTGAATTTTCTACATGGAGCCTTAGTAGAGAATCTTCTATGGAAAAGTGGAGGGGCCCGGTGGAATGGCTCAGTGGTCTAAAGCCCCTGCTTGGGAAAGCTTGGGCGGCTTCAGGAACTGCGGTTCGATCCCTGGCACCACATGCTGCTCCAGCCCTGCCCTCGGGTTGGGCTGAGCCGATCATAAAAATAAGTGAATAAACAAACAAAGGTTCTGAAACAATAAATAAATAAATAAATAAATAAATAAATAAATAAATAAATTCTTAAAAAAAGAAAAGTGGAACTTGTTAATTGCTCAGTTGTTCGGTGGCCACCTAGCACAGGTGGCTGTGGGAATGTAAAATGGCCAAACTCAGGCTTTCTAGTCCTATTACTCAACAGTGTTCAAAGAAATCTGACACTTTAAAGGAAAGATGGCTATTTTGCATTTTAATTCTAGAAAACTTAATATGGAAGGAGTGGGATTCCATGTTAACTGAAGAAACTAGTTCTTGGTGCAAAATTCTACTTTCCTATGTATTTGTATTTTAATTCTTATCAATATAACTTATCAACTAAGTATGTCTTATTTTCTTTTCCCAATTAGCTGCCTTATTTATAAATGAACTAAATAAACAATTTTTACAATATTATTATATTAACACATCTTTTTCCATGATGGAAAAAATTGCAGATCAGATAATCTAATGTTTCAAAATATTACAGTCGTATAACAATTATGTAATAATGATGAGAATCCTTTATAACAGGGCATGCTGAAAAAGAGGGAAAAGTTGGGTTCGTCTGTTTTTGTGACACTTGGACACTAGATCTTTATTTAGAATAGTAATTCGTGCTATACAAGCATATGCTGAAGTTTTTCTCCATTAATTTAGAAGACAATAGTACTAGTAGTTAATTTGTACTTTGCAAATGAAATAGGAATAGCTGAAGTGTAGCAATTCATATGTAAACACTACAAATCACCATTGCCAGAGTCAATTTCTTTTACATTTCAAAATCACTCCAACAAAGACTACACTGCATAGAGTTCTTTATCCTCAGTAAAAAAGAAAATTTCAAATAAACCCTCTTTCAAGCATATCAAAGAGCCTTTAATGGGAAAATTATATTGTAATCTCTAAAAGGGCCAGTTTAATGGCAGAATGAGTTCCTAATTAGTGGTTACTATCATTTTGCTATTTGGTAATAATTTAGCTTCTTAGTGAAGCATAATAACTCTCTAAAATCACAGGGAGACATTTATAAACCTTACTGCCAAGAGCAGTATAGTTGATGTGCACTAAATATTTAGACTCCGTTTAACTACACATGCTCCAAAGGATCTGAATTCTGAATGGTGAATTATAGCACCAGGGAAAGATGTTTCATTGTTTTAAGACTCTGCAAGTTCCAACAGTGTGCTTCACAGTGGATCATTTGGTGATGTTCGTAAAATTTTTGAGCTTTCGATTTAAAGTTCACAAGGATATCAAATCCTTGAAAATAACTTGAAAGAAAATAAAGCTGTGGAGTCCTAATATATTTTCTTGAATATTGATTCCGAAGAGATTCTTTGGGGCATTATGCTTGCTGTAGTCAACTGAGCTATATAGAAATATTATAGGCAGCCAGGCAGGACTAGGTCTTGAAAAGAGCCAGTATGGGAGATCAGATGCTTTTCAACTGCAGGACAGACAGGCACTCCTGTTGTGGGCCAGAACGCAAGACATAAGATGAGAATTTTTTTTTTTTTAATTTGTTTTGGCTGGCTCAGGCTGCCTTAAGGGTGGGTGTGGGGATTGATCCATCATCCCTGGTGCTTGACTGGGATTCCCCGTACAGGCACTTCAGCCACTGAGCTAACATGAAAGGCCCCAAATAAATAAATAAATACAATGAAACAAATGCACTCACATACCTCCCTAGGGATGGACATCAGGGACTGATACTAATATGTATCAATCTCTAATACTCTAATACACAAAGCTTTTCTGCTGGAGGGCTAACAATGTAAGTTAACAGACCAAAAATTGGAGAAAAAGAAGGGCTATAAGGATAGCCCATATTTTGGCCCTAGCCCTTCAATGTCAATAAAGACCCAGGATATAAGAGAACCTGTGTGGTAATATCCTATAACTCAGAGATGTCCCAAATTTCCTGGTCAAGGAGATTATGGGACCTCAGAGGAAAGGGATGAATGAACTGCAGTGCGTCTAAGGAGAGTCACCCAGAGAAAAACATTCTCTCAGGCTTTCACAGAAAGCAAAATGGACAAGCAATGGCCGTGACTCGTCCCGAAGGCTGAAACTAACAACAGTTCTCCAAAGTACTGTCTATGGTCTCAAACTTAATCCTGAGGGGATTTGACCCTGGAAGATACAAAAAAAAAGAATGTTTTGTTATACAGGTCTTGCTTTGACTTGCCCTT